>ONZA01016198.1:16167-31500 GCA_900322205.1 Kewa caespitosa | reverse complement strand
TATATATATATATATACACACACACACACACACACATACACATAAAAGAGGATAGAGAAATAATAGCACACGGAACAAAGAAGAGGTATGGGATTAAAGCGACTGACGGTAGTATAGAGAGTTTTCATATACTCCCTTCATCCGCCAATGAGGTCTTGGCTTAATGTTTTAGACTGAGGCTCTGTGTACATGAGGTCACAGGTTCGATTCCTCCTTCCCCTATTTATCTTTGCTTATTATCATTTAGGTCTTGTTCGTTTATAGTTGGTTGTCCGTGGTATCACAAGTGTATATTCGAGTCCATGATATATCGTGAAACCATTTGTTGTTTCTTTGTTATCAGTATTGTGGGCAAAGAAGTGTACATTGAAGACTCGTTAAGGATGGTGCACAGAGCATCTAAATTAGTGGACCATTCTGTGAGTAAGCTAACTAACTACCTTTATGTTTGTTTATGATTCATCATTAAATGACTTTGTGTGTTAGGACTTTGGATCAAGATATGGAATGCGTCAAACTTTTGTCAGGATTATGATCGCTTGAACAGAATCATAAATTTTTCATGGTAGACGTGCACACTAAGATGCAACCAAACATGTATGTGAACCAAAATATTGTACCATTTTAGAAAATTTTAACAACTTGGGTTAGTTACTTAATATGAAAGATATGTTTTCAGTAGACACGATTGTGGTGTGTATGGATTGAAGTACGTGGAAGCTATGGACATGAATGAATGGAAGGAAATATTTTACACGGTATGATTACTTGTACTCTAAGTATGTGGAATTATTATATTGCAATATTTATTTTCAATATGGTGTACTTCTTGCGTGCTGACTGAACAAATGCAAGTAGAAAAATTGAAAATGTTAGCTAAGTTGGTGAACAGTGACTCTAACAAGCCAGAATACAAGCAGTTTTGGACCAAAGAGCAACTACTTGAAGAACTTTGTGCCAGACAAAAAATTGTTGCTCCCTTATAAGTAAGATTAAGCATAGTTGGACCTGGCAAAAATTTACTAGACCGAAAATAACTAAAAATTCAACCGGAAAATACTGGGTTTTGAGCAAGAAAAGTCAGCTCGAAATTCAAAATGTACTCAACTCGATAACCTAGTGAAAATTGGGTTAAAACTCAACTCGACCCGAAATGACCCATTGGGTTTTGTTGACATTAACACATATCACAATACAAATATCCTATATTATCATGTAACTTTTTGTTGAATTCTTTGTCACTTACATCAAAAGTAAAGTTAAACATTTTTTTTCAATATTTATAGTATTAAAAAAATACTTTTTTTTGATAAAAATATTATTTAAATATTAATCAATTAATATAATATTGATAAAATACAAATTTTTATTGGGTAACGCATTGTGTTCAAACCCTTTTGGTCAACGTGAACCCCAACACTTAAGGTCATGAACAAGCACTTGTCAACTCAAATCCAAAAGTGACCGAACCCGACACGACCGGCCTGTTTGCCAAGTCTAGGCATAGTATTCAACATTAATATATTGTTTTAAAGACTTCATTTATATCGGTTTGAAGTCTTGTCATGACACTTTGGTGTTCTTGGTTTAAAGTAGACAACGTTTGATTATACCTATATTGGTTGGATTGCCTTTTGAAGCCTAAGTCTCAAAACTGTCATATTGAGATTTCTTAATGGGCTTACAATATTTGTATGAATAGTTTGAGATGATATGATATAAGAATTAAACAGGTTAGATTTGGGTTGAGATTTTCAACCCAAAATCAACATGATGCAACCCGTTTACCTGATGTTTATTGTATTTTGGTTATGTCTATCTCAAACCATTATATTATTGTTGAAAATGTAAAACAAAATTGTATTATATTAAAATAAAACCATTACAAAGTGTACTCTCAAACCGTCATATTATTGTCAAAGTCTAGTATTGTATTTTGATAGGGTCATTACTTATATTTCGTCATTTGTTAGTATTGGTTTATATGTTCCAAAAACTTATTTGATTTTACTAATATTGCATTGGTGGAGCATTAATTAACTTGCACATAATTCATTGCATCATTGTATTTATTTTCCTTAGTTTATGTTGATGCACATGCCAAGATCAAGTACAAGGCATGTCCATGTTAGCGGCAAAGTTTGGCATTATTTGGCTTGTTTTTGCATCCTTCACTGTAGCAAAATTCGTGGGTTTTGCCTTGCCCAATCGGGCACGTGAAGGATGATGCTTGAACTGGCATGGGTTCCATGGAGTTTCTTTGGTTCGTGCGATTGGGCCTTGTTGTGCACGGAGTGTGCCTGATCGGGTGTGACACCCAGTAACGCTAAAATGTTCAACAACAATACATGGCAAGAACGCAACCCGTCTTTCTAACTAGTTACATAAGCATCTTTAAGCATTATCTTACACCATTTACATGAGCATCTTTACGCATTATCTTACACCAAGAACACCATAGCATTAACTTCTAGTAAGTTGCTAAGCGAGCTATTGGATTTTCCTCTACTCAGCTCGACACTTCTCCTTTGTTCATTTTCATAATATATGATATGTCTTCCAATTAACTGGAGCTCTAAACAAGACCCAATAACCAACAGGTCTTGGAACGTGATCTACTTCCATTGAGAAACATTCCATTTGCATACAAAAAGCTCATATGAGAAATAAGAGTATATATCGAAAATGGATGACATAATTGAGCCTTTCAATGTCATTCAATCCTCATTCACATTATCTTGGTATTACTGCAGCAAAAATACTTCATCATTTAAATTCACGTACGAATCACACAAGATCGAACTCCACATAATATCAAACTCCATGTTTGTCTTGAACAATTACTGCGGGCCCCAGTCCCCATCTTGAAATGCTTGATTATCATGAATTGAGTTGTATCTAACGTAAATAATATCAAGATCAACTCTTTAAGCATACGAGAACTTAATGTAGGGACATTTAAACAAAAATAAGAACATCCTTGCTTGTTTCTGAAACGACAACTATCCCAATAACAATTATAATTGTCAGCAACTTATTTAGATCTTTGTATACCAGAATTAGCCTTGGACAAGACAATAGCAATAAAACACTGCTTGAATCCAAATTCCAAATATCCACCCACTCTTAATACAAAATAACAGTATTAATAATAGGAAAAGAAACCTAGGAAAGGAGTTCTTCATACATAAAACTAGTAAAGTGTCCAAAAGGTTAAAATTTGACAAAAGGTACATCTCCAATCTTTCTTCTTCCCACCCAATCCACTCAAAGGAGTCCTTCATACATAAAACTTGTAGAATGTCCAAAAGACCAAAATTTGATAGAAGGTATACGTCCAGTCTTTGTTCTTCCCACTCAATCCAAGCCATCTCCAATTTTCAACTTTATTCGTCTTTAAAATTGGTTATTTTATATTCTTCACAAAATTAACGTATTATTTGTTTTGAGTTCTACAGATAAATTACTGGATAACGAGTCTCAGTTATCAAACACCAAAGGCAAGTTCAATGATTTAGAAAAAGATCAAAGTACTCAGGAATGCTCACAATGTTCAACAAACAACCCGTAGTTCTTTGATCCTGGAGCACCCACATGTGACTATTTTATTGATGAAATAACATGCAATGAATTCGGAAAAAAGATTGAGGACTTTACCAATGAAGATATTATGATGCTATCATTTCCTCCATTGAGAATATGTTTAAAATTTTATGGCAAATATACAAAGGTTAAAAGTTGTGGTGCTCGCAAAAGGGGATGAAGAATAAAATAGATAAGCATCCAACATCCAAAAAGTTAGTGTGTGAGAAAGAGGGATTTTCGATTAGCAAAATGGGTGCAACTAAAGAATAGAAAAAGAAAGTCCAAAAGGATTACAAGATGTGGATGTAGTGCTCACATCCAATTCAATTTCGATACTGTTACGAAGTCATAGCTTGTTAAAGAATTTGAATCACAACACAATCATGAACTTGTTAACTCAATCTTTGTGCCTTTTATCAGGTCATAGCACCGTTGCTATAAGTTTAGCAACACTTTCTAATTTATGTGTTACAATTATGATATATACATATTCTTATTAACAAATATTTCATACGTTCTTATTAATGAACATTTCATGTACAATTTCAGGTTTAATAGAAGATCCAACTAGTGGATTTCATCTGCATGAAGTATTTGATTAATTCAGGAATAAGCCTAAGTGCTAAAATGAGAAATTTGGTTAAAGCATATGGAGGTCATGAGAACGTTGGATTTTTAACCAAAGACTTGTACAATCTTTGTGGAGACTTTAGAAGGGAAGAAGTGAACATCGAGGATGCAGAAACTGTCATGGAATATCTACTTCGAAAAGAGATATTAGATCCCTCTTTTCTTGTAAGCCATACATGTGATGAAGACGGCAGGCTAAAGATGGTGTTCTGGTGTGATGGGATATCATGAGCTGAACATATCGCATATGGCCATGTTATTGCATTCAATACCTCCTACCAATGCAAGGCCTACAACAAGCCATAAGTAGTCACAGTTGGATATTGATAACAACCAAAAGACTGTGGCATTTGGATGTGATTGGGATGAATCATTTAATTGGGACCTGGAGCAATTAATAAAAGTGAGGAATGAAAAAATACCACATGGTGTCATCACTGATGGAGACAAGGCCATGGGTAATGCAATTCAAGAAGTCATACCTCAAGCAAGACATAGGTTATGTTCATGACTTATATTAGAAACTGCAAAGAAAAATTATGGAAAATGATTTGCCAATGGTTTCATGAAATGTGTGATAAGTGCAGAAGGCTTGAGGAATTTGAGGAAGCATGGAAAGAACTAACCAACTACAATGGAGAACGCAACAAAAAATTGGGTTCCGAATTTGTACAAAGACAAAGAAAAGTGGACATAAGCTTTCATGGTTGGATTTTTTTTTTCAAAGTATTGAATTACTTTTTTTTTATTACTTCGTCACGCTCAATGAAATAAAATTAAAGAACTTTTAATCAATAGGATATAGAATGCTTGCGTTTATAAGACGTAAAAGATACATAACATCAGTAATGATGCATGATTGTACTTTTCTCTTGGCTAATTTTAATGACCCATTAAGACATGCACCAAACTGATAAACTTGACAAACAAGCATTCACAAAGTAAAAAAGGACATTATTGGCAATGATAATTTGATATGTAGAACTTAATTTAACCCGATTTAACAATTAATAGTTTGGTATATGCCGTGTAAATCATTAATTATATGAACTAAAATATGTAATTTTGTACTACTCTAACAAATATTGTAGAGATGAGAAGCACCCAACTTGTTGAATCAATGCACAAGACAATCAAAATTGCGCTAGATAAGAAAATAAAGCTATATAGATTTGTTGAGCTTAATGATCAAGTTGCAACCAATATTCAATTTAGTAACAAGCATCTTGATTATTTAAGCCACCATTCAGAACCACAAATTGATGGAGTTCTTATTAACATCAAAATGCATGCAACAAGCATCTACACGAACAATTCTTATAATATTTTATTGAGAGAGATAAAGTTTGAGACATTTTTTTTTTGTTATGAGGAAGGTGATAGAAGACATATCTCATCCACAAGATTCGGTTACTTATAATCAGCTACATGATATAGAACAAGTCCTCTTCTGTAAAGGTCAGCGCATCTTTGCTTAGAGACTTTACAGTTGTTGTATGAAGTTAAAGTCTGTTGGATTCACATGCCGTCACATGTTCGCTATCATGAAGAATGCATGCATGACACAAGTACCAAGAAGATGCATTTTAAGAAGGTGGACTATTCATGCTAGAGACCACATCAAATTAGATGGTCAAATAACTGATAGTGAAGGAGACAACTAATCAGTAATATGTAACTGTGGAGTTTGCTTACTTGAATTCACTTACAAAACTTGGTTATGATGGAGCCTAGAATCTTGAAGATTCTTGGACATTGAATGATAACTTGAGGTAAACATTAATAATTGCAAGGATGTAACACCTAAAGTGAAAGAAACTTTGACATAAATTGTAGTTCTACTACAACCCCACCCATCAAGACTTCAGATAAAGATAATATGAAACAACCTTCATGCATGATATTCTATAGGATTACATCCCCAAGACATATGTTTATTGCGAGGCACTTAAGGTCATACAATCACTTTTTACTTTCAAGATCTCTTATAATGCAACTTTGAACAAAACCTGAATTTATTTATATGTATAATGATATTGCAGGCTGAATATAGTTATGAGGTCGACAACTGCGATGAATGTCCTACAGTAGTTGATTGGAACCCAAGGGATGAATGGTAATGCGATGTAAAATACATTATAGATGACCTATAAGTGGGCTTTCGTATTGAGTGTAACTATTAGTTGCGAGTTGCGACCATATAACTCATGCATCGTTTCATTTTGGCATCTACATTCTGAGCAGGGAACACAATTTAGTTTTCTCCTTTTCATTTATCAGCATAGAGTTCTTGTGTTTTCTTATACGGAAATAAAGTGGAAACAGCAACACATGCAAAGATAAATCATCAAATGCACATACATATGCTCTCCACTTACAATACTTTATGACATGGCTAGAAACTATTTCCACGATCATCCAACCTATCAGAGAACAAGCAAAATATTGAAATGCGTACTTAAAGATGGTGAAAAGAAAATGCAAGCTCCACACTTTATTAAGGAAAAAAACAAGTAATGTTAGATGACTATATTACTATCAACAATTACTAGTCACTACAATTCAAGACAATTTTTGTCACTCTTTTAATGTCCATTTAACATAAAACAAATTCCATTTTCGGGCCCAAACAATCACGCCAGCAATCCTTCATTTCCAAAACACAAATCAAATACTAATAACTTGAATACATTGCAGTTATCAAAATAAAGGAAGACCATACCCAATAGAAAATAACAAGCGAGAGCATGGAAATGGTGTCTGAAGACAGCGGAGGCCATGGTGGACTTGATCACACCGTGGGATCTCAGCGATTGCTAATCTGTGAAGAAAAACTGTGAAGATGGAGGGAAGGAGAAAAGGCCTTTTAAAATGGGGTTTTTGGGTGGGATGGGTTTCTCTTTATACCTAATCGATGTCGCCCCTGTGACCTGATCACGATAACTAGCCTAGGGAGTGACTTTTCTTGAATCATCTAGCACACGAACCTACAAACCCGAGATTGTAAGGAGCCTAAGGGCAAAAGCGTCAAAATGAACCACCCTTAAGGATTTAAAATAATCTAATGAACTTGCGCCTCAAGAAAAGCCACGATTCAATGCACGAAAAGAAGCAAAGACCAGCGAATATGCATTAACTTGCTGACAACTCATCGATTATGCTGGAAATCGATGGACAGCCAGCGAATATGCACATATTGGCTGCGCTATGCAGCAAATTTGTTCCATATTTGTTGTTTATTGAGTTGTCCTAACGTTTCCTTTCAGGCTTCATTTCATTTTCCAGTGAGCTTTTCCAAATTCGTTCTAGTCACAGCAAATACGTCCATATTCGCTAGCCATCCCAATGAATTTGCACCAATTAGCTGTGTGGCTACTCTAAATCACCACATTTAGCACTTATAAATCACAAAATAATAAAACATAACTTAAACACCCAAAACACGCACTTTTGCGGGACTCACCCGAAGCCTTCCGCCACCAGCGGGAGGGCCGTGGCCCCTACATTTTCAATTTCTCACCTATTTTTTTTGGGGTGGGTATGAGTAATGGATGGGGTGGGTCTGACTAATGGACGGTTATTTTAGTTAAATTCATTTTAGTTGGGTTTAGTTTAGGTTAATCCTCTTTACATATTAATTTATTTTAATTCAATTCTGTTTAATTCAAAACGTAAAAGTTGAATAATTATCAGACCATAATTTACATATCATTAGAAAGATCTTAGCGTGCATTTTTTATTTGAGTCTAATGTCGAACGGTTTTTGATAATAATTGGTTAAAAGTCAATTTAAACTCAAGTCAGCTTAGTTTATTTCAGTCCAGTGGACCTAAGTGACACGCATAAAATCTACAAATGGCAACATTAATAATAAAAAGATTAATTATATCAAATAGTTAAAAAAAAAATCAATTTTGGCCCAAACTTTGTCATCTGCCTTGAAATGAAAATATGAGTTAAACGAAATCAAAATCGAAATCAAATTTGACCAGAAGTTAGCTCATTCATTTACCAACCCAATTCGATTTGACACAAATCAATCTTAACCAAACTTAAATGACACGAAGCCTAAATAAATCGATTACGAAGTGATATTCTTTTCTTTCTTTTTTATTTTTACATGTGCCAAATGTCAACAAATTAATTATACATATTTTAGATAATTTTTTTTAATATTTTTTGTTGATCGAAATCCATCCAAATCAACTAAATATCGTATTTTCCTTGGTTATTGTCACTTTGCTTAGTTACTGGTGAAAACACAAAGCTGAGATCAAATTCGAGTTTTGATTTTCTATCTTAATGATGTATCTTACTTATTTGGCCTCAAACCCAAAAAAAATGGTGATTCGAATATGAAACAACCTTATATTGAATCGATCTGTATTTAACCTAGTTAGATTTTGAATTGATCTAAATTTCATCAAGTCGATATTGAATTGATTTGATACTGAATTAATTTAAATTGGTCCAACAATCATATAGCCTAGTTATCTCCATGCTTATTAAGGTTTATAAATATGTTTGTTCTATAATTTATAGTATGTATTTGTTTTACATTGTTATAATTGCATGTCATCATAATTATAATTGTTTGTGTGCCATTTTTTTTAGATAGATGTCAATAGACAAAAAATTAAGGCAGAGTGTCATGTGTTAGTATGTCTTGATGTATATTAATAAATACCGTCCATTGTATGAATCTGCTATTGAGGGGTGATTCCAATATTCAATAGGTCTAATTCTTAAGAATACCTTAAACTATTTTTGTATCCGTGCTACATATGTACTCGTTTTAAAAATAATTAAAATATTTATTGAAACCTATAAATACTTTTTGTTCCGAATTTGGATTGATTTACTCATGCAGTAATAGTTCTCTACCCTATTTATTTTTGATAAATGTGGTTGTTCTTTTAATTATAGTTTTTTTTTCCTTTATCAATTTTGAAATTGGAACATGTAGTGTATGTGGGTAGGTTGTCTAGTAACTTTTACATTATATAAAATAAATAGTTTTCACATACTTGTGTAGTTGTATCTTCATGAGACTATATATACATGTGCGTGGGTGCGTGCGTGCGTGCGTGCGCGTGCGCGTGTGTGTGTGTTTGTGGGTAAAGTACTTGTGATTGAGTTTGATCAAATGAAGGTCACCTTATCCAAGACTCCCATCTTGAAAATAGACCATGGTGAAGAAGACGATGACTTTTGGGGATTCACTCCGAATCAATGCCATTGAGGATGAACAAAATCCATTTGACTTTGATCTCCATTCAAATGTGGACGTTAATTCCATCCTGTGAAAATAGGGCTATATGCCCGGGATGGGATTAGGAAAGCACACCCAGGGCCCGAGTTCATTTTGGTGGGCACGAACCACGAACCTCAAGTTCGGCCTAGGCTATGCTCCCTCGATTCAAGAAATAAAAGAATCGATGTCGAGGGTTGCAAAAAGAAAGAGGGCCATACGAGAAGGCATTCGTCCGGGCAGGCGATAACTTCCCCTATTATGGAATTTTCAAACCTCACTACCTTAGAGAGGAAGGCACATTAATCCTAGGATTCGAAATTTTTGAGGATTGCAACCTTCTAGACGACGAAATCCCCGCGCTTAATGACCAAGTACCTCTTGATTGGGCTCAACCATTGCCGCATAACGCTTTTGGTCTCCTTTTTGGGAAAGAGAAGATCCAAGTGCGAGAAGACAAAGACGTAGTTCTGGCCATCCATAATCAAGAATTCGACCCTTCGGGGCTGATCGCACCCGCCACTGGGATATTAGAAGGATGGCGTCGCGTCTGTAAGTGGACAACTTCTGACGGGCGCAAGTTTAGTGTCACCATAGGAGAAGGACCTATGTTAGAGTCTAGTGATTTTGATTCTAGTAGTTCTAGTGATTCCGATTCTGATGCTAGTGTAGGACATTCTCCTCCCGAGAGAATTAGGAAACTAAGCTCCCTCATTCCCAAAGTGTATGATCCTTCCATTGATGTACTTTTAGACGATATTAATAAAATGAATGCTGATTCTTCTTACTCCCTAGATATTTTTGTCACTGAAAAATCCGCTGACGATAAGTCACTCATGAGATCCATGCTCGAACATGAACAAAAAACTTCGGTAATTGAAGAAACCAAAACGATTAATTTGGGAGCTAACAATAAACCACAAGAGGTTAAAATTGGTCTAACTCTAACTCCAAATGAAAGATCAGACCTAATGATCCTCTTAAAGGAATTATAGATGTCTTTTTATGGTCCTATAAGGACATGCCGGGAATTGACCGATCCATCACCGAGGACGAAATCCCGCTCTTCTCTAATGCGAAACCTGTTAGGAAGAAACTAAGAAGAATGAAACCTGAGTGGGCCTTAAAGATAAAGGAAGAGGTAGAAAAGCAACTTGACGCAGGGTTTATTGTAGTGGCTGATTACCCCGAATGGGTAGCCAACATCGTACCCGTCTCGAAAAAGGATGGACAAGTAAGGATGTGTGTAGATTTTTTGAGATTTGAAAAAAGCGTGTCCCAAGGACAATTTCCCTATACCCCACATCAATGTCTTAGTCGATAACACCACAATTCATGAGCTCCTATCAATCATGGATAATTATGCAGGATATAACCAATTGCTTATGGCCGAGGAAGATATGCTTATAAAAACAACATTCATCACTCAATGGGGAACGTATTACTATCGTGTCATACCTTTTGGGTTAATAAACACTGGGGCAACTTACCAAAGGATAGAACAAACCCTTTTACACGACATGATGCATAAATAATTTGAGGTATACGTAGACGACATGATCGCCAAATCTCACGGCCGAGAAGGGAACATACCCAATCTCCCTAAAGTCTTCGAAAGACTGAGAAAATATAATATGAGACTAAACTTGGAAAAATGTGCATTTGGGGTCACATCCAGGAAACTCTTGGGCTCCATAGTCGATTCTCGAGGCATCGAGATTGATCCTCCAATGATCAAAGAAATCATCGAAATGCCTCCCCCGAAAACCGAAAAAGAAATAAGAGGTTTCCTAGGAAGGCTTTAGTATATTAGTCGATTCATAAAGAAGTTGACTATTATATGTGAACCTATTTTCAAAAAACTAAAGAAAAGCGTCAAGGTCGAATGGGACGACCAGCGCCAGAAGGCTTTTGACAAAATTAAGGAACATTTGGCCGATCCGCCAATATTGGTCCCGCTAACGTCAGATATACTGCTCATATTATACCTAACGGTTACGGAAACCGTAATGGGGGCCATGCTAGCCCAAGAGGAAGAAAGAAAAGGCAATATACTACTTGAGTAAGAAATTCCTCGAGTATGAGATGCTTAGAAAATATGTGCCTCGCCACAATTTGGGCGACCAAAAAACCGAGACATTATATGCTTAATCATAAAGTGCATATAAGATCTTGGGAAGACCTATTGAAACATATCTTCCAAAAATTTATACTTAATGGAAGGATAGCTCGTTGGACCGTCATGCTGTCCGAACTCGACCTGAAATACGAGAACATGAAAAGCATAAAAGGGCACGCCATTTCCAAATATTTGGCTGACCATCCCATGAAAGACCTAGAAAACAGGGAAGAATATGAATATTTCGACGAGAACATCATGACGGTTGATACCGAGACTTGGCTCATGTACTTCGACAGGGCATCGAATCAATGGGGCTATGGCATAGGAGTATTGTTAGTCTCACCAGACGGGGCATATAACCCACTATCCGTAAAACTCAATTTTGTAGTCACTAACAATGCTGCGGAGTACGAGGCTTTCATTGTTGGATTACAAGCCGCGATAGCCATAGGGATTAGAACCCTTAAGGTGTACGGATCATTAACAAATTCTAGAAGAAGTAAAAAGTTAAGAATGAGAGCTTGACCCTTTACCAAGCCCATATAGAAAAGATAGCCAAAAGCTTTTTCGAAATCCAATATACCTACCTTCCGAGAGAGGAAAATCAATTTGCAGACACTCTCGCTAAACTGGCGTCTATGACCAGCATCCCTCCATAAATCGAAACGATGCCCATATACATCAAAAGGAGGGAAGAACATGCTCATCAATATGTCTTTGAAGTGGCCTCTTTAAAAAAGGTTCCATGGTATGCCGACATCCTTAATTACAAGTTAAGCGAAGAGTATCCCCCTGGGTGTGATGACCCACGGGCACAAAGGGCTATTCGCCTTCTCGCTGCTCAATTTATGGTGTACCAAGACAGATTTTATAAGAAAACTCCATACGGAGTTAGCCTGCTTTGTGTCGATGAAGAACATGCGAAACAAATAATGGGAGAAGTGCATGAAGGAGTATGTGGACCGCACACTCGCTAAGAAAATAATAAGGCAAGGTTATTATTGAACCACAATGGAAAATGATTGTAGCCAATATGAGCAATGATGCAAGCAATGCCAAATCCATGCAAATTTACAACACATGCCGCCTTCAACACTTTATGGTCTGACTTCCACATGGCCTATCTCAACTTGGGAAATCGACATCATCTGAAAAATAATTCTTACGGGCATAGGCGAATACAAGTACATCCTCGTTGCAATTGACTACTTCACAAAATGGGTCGAAGCAGCCTCCTACTCTAAGTTAACTTCGAAAAACGTTGCAAAGTTTATTAAAAATAACATAATCTGTCAATATGAAGTCCCACTTGAGATAATTAGTGATGATGAATCCCATTTCAAAAAGAAAATCGCTGATCTCTTGCAAGAATACAAGATACAGCATCGTAGGTCGTCACCCTATAGGCCACAAACAAATGGCGTTGTCGAGACCGCCAACAAAAATATCAAGACCATTCTCCAAAAGATGAGCGAGACTTATAAGGATTGGCTTAGCAAACTTCCTTTTGCCCTTTGGGGGTATAGAAGCACCATTCGGACATCCACGGGTGCCACACCTTATTCACTTGTCTATGGCATGGAGACAGTAATTTCCATTGAGGTCGAGATATCTTCCCTTAGGGTAGTTTTACAAAGTGATATTCCCGAGACTAACTGGGTAAGAGAAAGATACGAACATTTTGTCTTGCTAGATGAAAGGCTTCTAGGCGCCTTACATAATGTTCAAATGTATCAAATGAGAGTGGCTCGTGCCTTCAATAAAAAGGTACAACTATGATCATTAAAAGAAAGGAACTTGGTTTTAAAAGAAAATCGAGCGCCCATACGAGACCTACGCAGTAAGTTTAGCCCTAACTGGTCAGGACCATACATCATTAAGAAGATCCTTTCCGAAGGAGCGGCTCTACTCATGGATCTACATGGACTAGAGTTTTCACAACTAAAAAATTTGGACCAACTAAAGAAATTCTACGCATAAGTTCCCAAGTTTAATAATCATAATGCCAATATATTATCCAAGATAATATTAGGCAAACACAAAAAGAAGCAAACAAAACAAAATCCTTTATCATTGAACTACGTTTGGTCTGATTCCCATTCGGATACGTAGTTAACCTGCAAGGGCCCAGCCTAAATAAAAAAAATCAACGTTATTGTATCACTTTGCATGAACTATGTTTAGCCTGATTTCCATTCGGACACGTAGGTAACCCGCAAGGCCCCGGTTTATTCAAGAAAATAATATATATATATATATATATAAGATACTTCTCTCTTTTTCCATAAAACATGAACAAAAAAAAAAAAAAACCCCTTTGGCAGATTGCACTATGCTCAACACTATGCCTATAGTGTATGATTTAAAGTCCCTACTATGCTTCGGGCTGTGCCCATAGTAGATTATGATTGGGCTTTGATCTTTTTTTCCTCAAATTATCAAATATAATTTGAACAAATCAAGAAAAGTGTACACATATTTTTGGAAGAGACATTCTTTTTTCGAAAATTTGTGAAAATGGATTATCGAGCATAATTGATAAAAGTTCCTAAGTTTTCAATCTTATTCTTTTAAAACATTAATGAGTTTATGTTTCGGGAAAAGACATTCTCTTATTTTCGAAAAAATATAAAAATAAATTGAAAAAGAGAAAAGAACAATACGCAAAAAAATTGCAAGAACAATCTAGGCTTCAACCCAGCGAACATGACCATATTCACTGGGAGCCCACCAATTTTGCCTATATTCGCTGGCTCTCTAGCGATATTTTTGACAATCGCTGAAGACCAGCCTTTGCGTTCAAAATAGAATGCAAACAGAATGCATTCTGGTTCTAAAAATAGCAAAACAACAAAAATGATGCAAAGAAATAGATGCACATTGAACATCAAACAAACAAAGATGATATAAGATTGATTTTTATTGATAATGGAGTCCAAATTACAAGGATTTATAATGACAAAATAACTCCTAGAGTGGGAATTAACAAAAAAGACGTACATCATTTTTATCCTAGAGCTAAGGACTTATGCTCTTCATTCCTCCTTCTCTTAGGGAGGACGACGATCCTTTGGGGGAGCCGCACTTGTGCTTGCCTCGTCCTTACGATGCCAAACAAGGTGTGTCTTCTTCCTTATTTTGGGAGGTGCTTCTTCCACGGGACGAACCTTTGGATCCTGGGGCTTCGCCTTGGCTTTCTTCTTTAGTGGTGGAGGAGGTTTCTTTTTGGGTTGGCTAGGAGGTGGTGCTTGCCTTCTAACTCTTGATTCTCATTCTCTCTAGACTCCCTATGTTTATTAGGGTCCTCAAAAATCATCCACGCAATGTAGTGACCGGTCACAAAAGGTGACAAGGTCTTACGAGGCACTGCCCAACATGGGCGTTCCTTCCAATAGTTTCCCCAAATCTCTAGTTGCCTAGTACTCAACTTCACAATGGGTTGAACAACCGCATCTAGCCGAGGGATGCGTTCGGCTAAACCATATTGACGCATGACCCGAGTGGGGTAAAACGTCAACAAACGGTAAGATTAACTACACGACTATGTGGGATTTCGTCAACACACCCCACCATGGTGGTAGGATGCCACCACACGACGTGCCGACGGATGGTGGGGTTCCCTCCTAAGTGGATTATCCATTCGCCAAGGGCCTTCTCCTCCAAAAGACATTGGTGAGACGAGAATAGCTTTGGTGAGTATGCAATGAGAGCATCTGATTTCTTCACCAACCAAAGGTGCTCCAAA
>ONZA01016186.1:0-11410 GCA_900322205.1 Kewa caespitosa | reverse complement strand
TTTCTTTGGATTTTCTAACACGTGTAATTTTTTATTTCTTTGGATGTTTTTTTTGGGTTTTTTTTGCTAGGATATTTTTTGTGGTTTTTGTAATATGGAAAATTTGGAAATTATGTAAATTAGATGCTAAAACTTTGAGAGAATAAGCTTTTCCGGTTGCTGGGACTATTTTGGCAGAATGTTATTGTTATCCTTTGAAGCAATTTTGCATGGGGTTTATATAGGGAGGCTTACGGTGTGCGAATTTAATGCATCATGGGCCTGCAAATATAAGAAACTTCGCCGGGCCATGAGGCGATTAGATGGAAATTCGCTTGGTCTCTGGTGAATATGGAGATATTTGCTGGAAACTAAACTGGGTGCCTGGATGAAACGGTCATGAAAGCTCAACAGATAGCGAATCCGGGAAAAATTCGCTCTGAAACCCAGCGAATATTTGTATATTTGCTGAATGCCAAGCGATATTGGCCATAATCGTTGTAAGTACAGTGAAGAAATTCATATTCACTGACGATTGAACTTTCTCAGGCATTAAGCTTTGGCTTACCTTGGCGGGCAAGGTTGGAAGAAGGATCTATAAGTCTCTTGGGTGTTGTGACATGACCATTTTGCCCCTTTACTTCAGTTTACTTTAGTTTTTATCGATTTGCGTGCTAAAAAGTTCGAGAAAGTTTCCCTAACCTAGTTATCAACATTGGGTCATAGGGGAGACACTATTTTTATGTCAAGAAGGCCCATCTAGAGACATGGGGAAGATATAGGGGAACAACTCCTTGTCCATACCCTTAAGAGTAAGGGAAGTGGTGAACGCCCTAAGATGGGTCCTAAGGTTCTTAATGCTTTTGAATTTTAGCAGGTCAGAAAGAACGATCTTGTCGGGTAAGGTGTCCCTCAGATTAAGGGTAACCCCCTCGACATCATGGTACTCAATAAACAACTTGTGGTGTTTGAGGACTGACTCAAATTTCTTCAAATCGCCCTGTATGGGGTCAACTTCGTCAACATTCTTGGTTTCGATTTGGGCAATTTTCTCGGACAGGTTCTGGATGAGTTGGGCAAGGTTTTGAAGAATAGGTTAGGCCATTTCAAAGGTTAGTTGCCGCATACACAAAGGAGGTGATCTGGAGTCTGGAGGTGGAGACGGTCGCAAAGGAGATTATGTTGGTGGAGGTTGAGATGATCTTCGATGAAGTATATTTCCTTTGCCACGTACATATCTAGATTTTCCCTAAAATTGATTTAGGAACTAATTAGAAGAGATAAAATGGAGAAAGGTTAAAAGGGGAGAAACCTAAACTTCTAAAAAAATGAGGGTAAAGCCCACAATTGAAGGTTCGGGTCACATTGCAAATATTTACAAGTAAGATATCAAGCACAAAAATGCAACATGCTCCTTATGTTCACAACCTAAACCTTGATTGTAGTTCATCTACAAATTTCAAAGGTTGAATAAAAAAAGGCTCTCATGACATGGATATGCCTACGACGTAATGGAGTGCATTTGCTTCATAGGTTACCACTTTCCTTCCATCGAATGGATGAAAGCAACGTCATGAGTGGAGAGTCATTTACGAGTTGCATGGAGTACTGAATGGATCCTCTATGTGTCGAATTTGTCTCCTAATGATGGATTATGGGTTGCTTAAGTGGCCCGTATGCATGAACTACATGGATGAATGATGCAAAATTGAACAAAATTGCTTATGTTTATTTCCTAAATCACTTTCGAGTTTCGCCCTCTTAAGTTTGTTCCTAGAGGAGTAGTCAATGTAGAGGTCATGGCCATCACACGAGATGGAGGGAGTTTAATAAGGCGCATGTGCCCCAACGGAAATGGTGCGTGTTTTGGGGGATTTGTTATGCTTTGTAACTTGTTCTTTCTTAGGTGCTAAATGGCACAAATGGGGTGTTCAGAGTTGCCACTTTGTTTTTAGGAAACAAAGAAACCATTCTTTTGACTTCATGATCTAACAACCAAAGCCTAAGTTCGGGGGCGATGGTACGAATTGGATGTGCAAGGCATCCAGTTCGCCCGTTTTTAACTTGTGATTTTAGGAAATTCGCATAAAAATAATTTGGTTTCACTCAAGTTATTATTAACCAAAATTTTAATCTAGGTCATATACAATTCAATTATTTATGTTACCACTTTAAACATGCATCCATATTAATCCATATGTCCAAAAAGCAAAATAAAGCAATACAACGTCCTTGGGAGAGGGAAATTACCGAATGAGTAAATTTTACATCAAAAAATGGATTTATTACTTTTTTTAAGGTTTGTGACATAGAAAGAAAATAATAAAAACAAAACGAATGATATACAAAAATGTGAAAACGAATCGAAAAGAAGAAACAGAAAAGAAAGAAAAAGGAAAAATGCATAAAAGAAATAAAAGTCATTGATTTAGAGACAATAACATTGGAATTGTATAATCTCTAATTCACGACGCAAAAGAATTAAACAAACATAATGTTATGAAAATAATAAAAACATACAAAGAAGAACATATATAGTCGTTTAATCAAGAAAAATAATATGGATATTATTATTTTTCTCAAATTCATTACAGCAAAAAATAAATGAAAAGGAATGAAAACAATTTCGAAAAGAACCTCTCACAAGACGATCATTGAGATTTTGGACCCTTGGGAGCCTAACTTAGGTCAGGATCTTCTTGAACCTTCCAAGCATGTAAATTTTGTTTATTGGGACAGTCTTTGCTCTTGGAAATTTGTATATTTTTTTTTTTGTGATTTTAGAATGCAAAGAAAATATGGAGAAATGCAAGATGAAGCTTGGGAATTTGGGATGATGTCCCCGAAGATAAATAGATAACTTGGCTTTATTTTATTTTGTATTCTGTTCTCTCTGCATTCTGTTTGCATGAAGCTTTATATAGACCCCTTTGCCCGTGCTCAAATTTAATGCTTCTGTGGCCAGCAAATAAGGCTAATTCGCTGGGAAATCCAATGAATATGGTATGCCTGGAACAAATTTGAGCAAACTCGCTAGAAAATAAACTGTAGCCTGGAAGAAATCGTCAGGACAACTCAACAGACAGCGAACATGGGCAAAATTTGCTACAATTCTGGCGACATATTCACTGGGTCTTGAGCGATTTACAGAAACTTTGTTGTGCCTGTGGCGAATACGCGTATTCGCTGCCCGTTGCCCTTCTTCGCGCGTTGAACCGCGACTTTCCTTGAAGAGCAAGCTTAATGGATGATTCCGAAAGTCTCTAGGGTGATGCGTTTTTGACATTTTTGCCCTAAGACCATACGATCTCGGGTTTTTTGGTCCGCATGCTAAATAGTTCAAGAAATATAATTCCTTAGGCTAGTTATCATCATCGGGTCATAGGGCGATGCTATTTAGGTGTCAACATTATGCGTTCCTTTGAATAGTAATATCCAATATTTTACTTCGGTTTTTAATTCAAAACTTAGATGAATAGACTAAGTTTGAATAATGATGTCAAAAACTTGGATAAATTGACGAACAAAAACTCGCCTAGAACTTTGAAGAATTTTTGAGATCATTGAGTGTTTTAGAGAGAGAAAATGGCAAGACACATGTTTTAGAGAGAGACAACAGATTTTAGAGAAAAAGTGCAGTTTTTTAGATGGTTTATGATGTTTCGGAGATGAATTAACAAAGATACCCCTAACTTTTTTTAAAAGACCTGCATATCCTAGTAGGTATAGTTTGAGCATGGTGCACTTAGGTGCACCATATAAATTGTTCCCTTTCTATTCTCATGCCTCATTCTCTCCCACTAATATTATTTCATCACAACAACACTCTTGTTTTCTCATTTATTCATTCATTAACTCATGCGATCCCACCAAAAGTGCTAAAACTCCTCAAGAAGAACCTCATGCACCTCTACTCCCGTCACCGCACCCCCAAGATCAAAATTGTCATTAAACAATAACAATCAAAACTCGAACCCTACCCGACCTTCAAACATTCTACAGTTTTCCCCAACACAACTAAGTCCATTAGTGTTGCCGCATTTAACGCTGCCCTTTTGTCCATGGCACTTGCAGTGTCAAAATCTCATAATATCCCTGACCAAACCCCCCCCCCCCCCGCGTACAGTACTCTCCAAGGCAATTTTCCTAAATGAACGTGCTAAGGGCATCCTCAAGTCTTGTAGCCAAGGCTCTCCTACATTCTCCAAAAAATAATAGCAACAAAGTTTTGCGAGATCGCGGCTACGCGTCTCGATCAACTTACCTAACAATGAGATCTCTCTAGGGAGGAGTAGGAGGTTTCGAGACTACGACTACCACATCAATACTAATGGGCTTGTTAGGGGTAGTAATGGAGCTATTGTTGATGTGTTGAGTGAACTTGATGCTGATATTATTGCAATTCAAGATGTGAAAGCACAAGATGAAAGGGATATGAGGCCTTTGTCTGATTTATCTCATGCTTTGGGTATGTCTTATGTCTTTGCAGAGAGTTGGGCTCCTGAGTGTGGTAATGTTGTTCTCTCTAAATGGCATATTAAGAAGTCCAAAGTTTAGAAAAATCTTTGATGATACTGATTTCAGGTTAGTGGTTATGTTTGTGTTGCTTTTTTTCTTGTTGCATTGTCTATTGTTTTTGCCTTGTTTGATAAGTCCTTTGTTATGTTTTTCCCTTTATTTTTTTTCATGTGGTTATCGCCTATTTATTTACTTATAGTTCATTAATAAAGGCTAGAAAGTCATTGAATTAGGTTCTGTGTCGTAGTATTGTTTCATGTTTTTCCTCAAAGGTTAAAATTCTTTGTTTTCCTCTGTTTTGTTCTATGTTTTGTTATTTTGTTCTGTATTTTGTTAATACTTGTGAACGAGCTAGTGTCATTTCGGAGATTCTTTCCAACAATGAAGAACAAAGTTTGCTATGTCTAGTGTGGTGAAAAGTAGAAACTTTGACCTGATAGTAGCCATTCATAATTTATTTTATCATAATTGTTAGGGAAACTTCATGGGAAGCCCCTGAGCTTTTACAAAATGCACACCAGATACATCTAACTTTCATACTGCACCATATCCCCAAACATTCACATTTTTGAATACAACATGTACATCTACTTAATGTCATTCCTTTGCTGTAAAATTCATTTTTCTTTAATTTTTTTTTAATATTTGATTAGAGGAAGTCATTTTTTTTTATTTTTGCAATGAAAATAACATTTTGAATCTTTAGTTACTCAATGCATATTTTACGCAATAAATGTCTTTATTACCTCTAAAACCTTTTGAAGAACCTCTTTAGAAAAATAAAAGGATAATTTCATATATACATCAGAGGTAATTAATTAAAGTAAATATTACTAATGCATAAAGTCAACTACAAAGAAAAACACTAGCCCTTAAACAGATCGACTATTTGATGTGCTATAGTATCAAAAAAGCAAAACAGACCCCTAAACTTAAAAAAAAAGGTACAACATACATTCAACTCTCAAAAAACAAAATGCAAAACACACCTCTAAACCATTAGTATCGGGTCAGGCTGGATTAGAAAATAATGACGCCAAAGTGATGTTATTTTGCCCAAAGACTTCCCATTAAAAAACAATCCAAATCACTTGAAGGTAAAAGAAACAACATCAGGTGTGTTTGCTTTATACCAAATATTTAAAGTATAGGGGTATATGGTGCATTTTGAAAGCTGAATGAATCTCGTGTATATTTTTTCAAAGTTCAAGGGTATGTTTTGCTTCATTGATACTAATGCACACCAAATAGGCCATCTATTTAAATGGCTAGTATTTTTCTTCCTAGTTTTCTTTATGCATTAACATTATTTGTTAATAAAACTTTAACTAATTACCTATGTTGTATATATGAAATTGTCATTTCATCAATTTTTCCTATTTATTTTTCTAGAGAGGTTCTTCAATTTTTTTTGAGGTAACAGAGACATTTGTTCGGTTCAATTTGCATCAAGTAATTAAAGGTTAAAAATGTTATTTTCATTGCAAGAAAAATGACTTCCTCTCATCAATTAGACAGAAAAATGAATTTAATTGTAAAGGAATAATTTTAAGTAGATGCGCATGATGTAGACAAAAATTTAAAAGTGTAGGGGTGTATGGTGTATTATGAAAGTTGGATGTATCTGGTGTGCATTGTTATCAAAGTTTAGGGGCGCGCCATGAAACTTTCCAATATTTTCGATGCAATCAAGCTAAAAAGTTACTATAAAAGTTACTACAACTTTTTTGTATAGGGATGAGGCACCTTTTTCTTTTTGAGGAATAAACTGATCCCAAATCTTAAGCATGAAGCTTTTTGGTGAGCAGTGTATTGAAAATTGAAGAAACCATTAGAAACTGCACCAGTCAGAACCGGGCGACCAGGGCTATTCCTAAGGCTTTCTGGGGTGTAAAAATTAAGGCTCGCGAAGTAGACAGCAAGCAACAGCTTGTTTATCTACTTTTATCCATGTGGGGAGGAAAGAAACGTCTCTACTCAGCGCATGGAACTTTTATAACTTATTTATCATCGGCAAAAAACAATTTGATGGAACTTTCAAAAAAATGATGCAATCTTTTATTACTAGGCGAACTTACTTCGGAAACTTAAACGAATCAATTCCCACTTGACCCATTCTTCTGACTGCCGTAGCATCATCGGATACGTCAACATAGATTCTTCCAATTTATTCTAAAATGACTTAGCTCTCTTTGGGTTGGCCGCCTTCGCCACTTCTCATAGTCCGTCTATTTAAGTCAAACTGGACTTAACCGGTGTTTCGGTGATTTTTCTGGGGATCGAAGTGGTCCCTTGAAACTCAAAGGGTCGAATTGTCTTTGATTGCTAGAGGGATAAAAGCATCCGAGGTCTCCCCTATAGATCTGAGGTGACCTGCAAAAGAGAAAATGTGAACTGCCCCTGGCGAGGTCAAGGGATTGTTCTTCCGATGCCTAAGTCAGTTCGTGACAACTGGTGAAGTACTCGGTCGCCTGAAACGCCGAGGGGCAAATAAAAAGCATAGAAAAAGCACTTTGCACTCAGGCACTTAAGGCAATAATGCCGAGAGGGAAGCGCAATAAATACGATATTAATGAGAGAATATTTTGTGTGTACCTTCTTGGAATGTGTGCAGGTTCTTTTATAAGGTCCTTGATCTTCCCAAACCCTTGCTAGGGTTTGGAAATTTTCAGGTGGGGTCACGACACCCTACCGGGCCGGCTGTCCCTTGGGCCCTAGCATGCCTTAGCGTTCCATTCCTTTAGGGGAAACTTCCATATGCGTCGAGCATATTAGGAAAGGTCCCTGGAATCTTTCCTACCTTCCTCGTGGAGGGTCATGGTCCTCCTAGGAGGGTTAAGATCCCCAGGGTGTGCTTTATGGATGGAAAATTGATAGAGATGCCCCTAGTAAAGGCTATGGTCAATGGCCAACGTGACCCTGGAAAATCAGCCCAAAGATTTGCCCTTCGGATTAGGTCAGACTTCGTCTTCCAAGGTCGGTACCTGATCCAAGCTCTTTCTCAGTGTGCGTTGTAGTTTGTCAACTGGCACAAATGGAGAAGGATGGCGACCACATGGCAGGCATCAGTGTTCGACACGTGTCAACCGCTCTGGGGTCCTAGGGTTTTCATTGCGAACCTGCTATAAATAGGTCCAACTTTTCTCATTTTAGTTTTTACCCTTCTCTGTTATTTCTAGAGAGAAAAAGTTTCCACCTTTAGAGAGAGAAAATTCCAAGAAATTTGAGTCTTTCGCCTTTGTTTATTCAAGTACTTCAGAGCTTAATCTTCGAGTACTTCGTCCTTTAATCTTCAAATAGTTGGGCTTCCAACCTTTAACTACTTCATCGAAAACTTTTGCTTTAGTCGAGGTTTTAGTCTTTCGAGATAATACTTCGTCCCTTTGTATTTCTTTTTCCTAGGCTTTTCTTTTCGATTATGTTCGGTCGGTCTTCAGGTCTGCACCCGGTAGCTCGGCCCAGGGAAAGAGGGATTATCTGTAGGAAATTCGGAAATAGATGGCCGCATTTTTTAAGCCTTTAGAGTTTGTAGAGAACGAGCTGGTAGTCAGTTGTCTTGCTAAGGGTGAGGGCATTGTAGACCAAAAGGCTTTTGACCGAGATAGGGTTGAGTTAGAAGCTGGAAAATTGGAGGCATTCAGGAATGAATGAAGGGGTTTTTATGGTAACCCTAACCCCTTCAACCGTATGTTGGGTTGTAAGCCTTCTTCGAGCTTGAAACGTACTGAGCCAACTTTTTCGATGAGGCCTAAGACCCCTTGCGGTGACGAGCCTCCTATGGGGAGTGGATCACCTTCAATTTCGTTAGGCTTGGCGGGTCCGGCGCAGACTCGGCGATCAATGAAGAGGAAACCGGTAGCCCAGAAGGGAAAGGTTCGTCTCGAGAGGTATCCGAAAGGGCAGCCTTGTGATCTCGAGGATGAGTCCGTGTCGCCGCCTGTCGAGCCTTCGTCCCTTCGCCTCACAAGAGGCAAAGGGCTACTTTATTCTAGAGTCCCAACTCTACTTTGTCCTCCGGTAAGTTGATTTTGTTCTTTGTTTTGTTGTCTTATACCCGGGCTTCAACACTGGCAGCTAGCCCTTCAACTTCCAGAGTTACAGTTGCCTGCCAACCTCCTTATCTCCTGGATTGCAGAGCGGTGATGGCTACAAAGGTGTTGGGCTCAGATCCTCCAAAGAAGAATAGGAGGCCCAAGGATGAGATTAGATGTTGCTGGTCCATTGGAAATGACTAGGTGGCCTCGACGACGGGGATGTTCGGATCTCTGGACGATGTGAAGTTGGTGAGGCTGGGATTGAGCAGCAGGGTGATGAATCCGTCGGGGCCCGGCGTCACGGCGAGCAAGTTGATGAGAGAGGTTGGGTTTCGGCTACCTTTCCACCCCTTCACCCTTTCTCTCCTGTAGGATTACAGCCTTGCCCCCTACCAGTTGGCTCCTAACAGTTTGATGATGATCTCGTAGTACATTGGAGACTGTAAAGTCCATGAGGTCGAGCCAACTTTAGGGTTGTGGTTGGCCATCATGAAGGCCATAACCCTGAGCAACAAGGACAAGGGATTCTTCCACTTCACGGAGAAGCCCAAATACATGGTAGGGACAACTCGTCCCAGATAGAATCCCAGCTGGAAGGAGTACTTTGTTTCCTTAGGGGCAAAAAAGATGAAGTGACGCGGGGATTCCATCATGGAATGCGGCCGAGTCAGTGAGCTCGGCCTTCGAAGGCAGAGCGGCTCGTCCCTCCAAAGCTGACCTCGAAGCGTGCAAATATTTTCGGTGGGAAATGTTGAGGGGTCAGCTAGGGTCGAAGGTCCTGGTTAAGATGCCCCTACATTGGCAGCCGTCATAGAGGTGGCTAGGAGACAAGGATTCCTCGTCTTTATTGGGGTCAGCTGGAAGTGGAGCCTGGGTACTTTTAGCAGTTCATCTTCCTCGGCTCATTTTCTCTTCTTCGTTCTTTCTATGACCTCTTCATTCCCCTTTTACAGAAGCGGCAATGGCTACCCTCAAGGAGTGCGGGGAAAGCAATGAAATGCAGGGGAAGACCTCTACTGCCAAGGTCCATACAAGGATGGCTGAGGACCTCAAGCTCGAGGCGAAGGAGATTCTCAACTCCGTGAGTATTCGCCCATTTTCATTTTTTGGTTGCTGACTCATCTTTTCTCTGCAGTCCGTCTTGATCGGCGTGCCCAAGAGGAGGAGAACTACCTCGTCTGCTGGAGGCAAAAGGTCGAGGAGGAGCTCTTCCGACCACGCCCCCATCCTTATCTCTGATGAGGTTGATGGGACGATGGCCGACCTCTTGGGGACTTCTTCGAAGAAGTCCCGCACTGAGCCTAATTCAAGGACCTCTTCGACTGAAGGGGGTGCGGAGCGGGTCCCTCCTTCTGCTAAGGAGAAGGGCAAATGGAAGGTCATCGAGGAGCAACAGGTTGTTGACACCAAAATAGTGTCCCCCAAACGACCCTATGACGACAAATAATCTACGGTATTGCTCTCGGATATTACTAAAATGCAAAAAAAAAATAATAAAGCAAAAAAAACGAAGTCAACTGAAGTCAAAGGGCAAAAGTCATTTCACCTCACCCTTGAAGCTTCTAGATTTTTCCACAACCTTCCCGGCCAAGGAAAGCCAAAAACGTAACGGACGAGAGAAATCAAGAGCCAATGATTATGGACATAATCGGTGCCCACCCAGCGATTATCAGTAGAATAATTGGCTCCCGCCGAATATCAACATATTCGCTTGGCCATGCAGTGAATTTCTCTCATATTGCTGTCTGTTGAGCTAACCTGACCATTTCAACCCAGGTGCCTCGTTCAGCTTCCAGCGAATATCATCATACTTGTTGGACGCTGAACGATTATAGGGTAATTCACCTCGCCCCATCGAATTAATCAAATATTCGCTGGGCCAAGGTGCATTAAATTTTTCACTTCTATATAAACCCATGTATAAACCATTCCACCTATGGAAGAATCACACCCTAAACCTTTGGTAAAATACTCCTAGCAACCAGAAGAGTTCTTCACTCAAGTTTAAGCAGTTTTGTGAGCATTTCTCATAATTTTCCTAAGCCAAAAAACACAAAAAATAAAAATAAAAAATCCCATAAAACACAAAACCGTTCCACAAAATTTTACGTATAACAAATTTCGGCAAGCATCCCGACCAAAAGTAGACTCTCAAGGGTCCTCGCCTCCTAGGGCACTCCTTAGGAGGGGAATTGTGATTTTTCCATATTTCTATTTCTTATTTTCTATTTATTTCTATTTATGTCCAAAAATTGGAGAAAGTGATAATTCAATATTGTTTTCTTTAGACATATATTTTATTTTTATTTTTCTATCATGCACATATGTTTTTCTTCATCAATAGGTCATGAATTTGGGGTGATAACAAATTAATGTTACTTTTCCTAAATAAAATGACTTAATTTGCATTTCATGTATATTTATGTATTTGCATATTTATTTATTTTTTACAATTTATAATTTATTTTTGTTATTTTTATTTTCGACATTTTAGGTAAGTTGTACATTCTGCCGCATTTTTTATTTTATTTTTTATTTTTGGCATTTTATTATTTATTTTTCATTTTCTTTTCTTTTCGGCATTTTCCCTCATTTTTCTATCTTTTTTCGCATTTACTTTATTTTTTATCATTTTTATTCTTCATTTTTATAAAGTCATCTAATTCTGAAAAGTAATAATTCAATACTACTTTTTAGCACTTAAAGAATTATATGTGTATAGTATTGTTTATTATATTATATATTTATTTAGTTGCCCAAACGGTAACATTTTAATCCCACGGACATATTTGGATAATTATTTGGGTTGATTATGGAAAAACGAATGATGCATGCTAAAAAGTGATTATCTAAATAAAATGAAGATGAAATGACTTAGA
>ONZA01016181.1:12088-24296 GCA_900322205.1 Kewa caespitosa | reverse complement strand
TCTTTTTTTTTTTTTTTTTTTTTTTTTTTTTGCAGATATGGTTCTACGACACTTTGCGGTCTTCGGGCCACGATGTGATGAGCCCCAAGCCTTCCCTATTCTAGCTCGTAGGTCTTCGACCTACCATGGTGTGGTTAGGGAGCTCCCTTTCCCAAAGCAGCGGTGGATGCTGAACGAGTTCGTCGCACTTCTGGTATACATGGGATGCACTTATTTATTTTATTTTGTGTATCATGCACTTGTGTAAGTCTAATGCTCTCCTTTTTTTACTTTCAGGTGTCCTACACCCCTTAGGCGGATGTGACTGGTGTCCCAGCTAGGGTATGCCATGCGATTTGGGAGTACAACATGAAGAGGATCTTGTTTGAGGGCTACTTCGGTCACGTATGGTTTCTCGGTGAGCGAGTGACTAGACAGATCGTTGGGAGGTTCGAGGTCCCTCTAGATCCGCCAGAGTCGGTCTATTGCACTGACTGCATCACTGAAGGGGAGCGGCATTGTAGGGCACTCCATTTTCCTATTTCATCCAGCAGTTGGGCGACGATGACCTGGGTCTTGCATACCAGGCGTTCTGTGATGATCGCCTGATGCCGACCACTCTTCTTTTTGCTGAGGTAAGCTATCACTTGGCGTTTTACTTTGATTTCAATGTTGTTTTTATGAACTCTGATGGAGTTTTCTTTTCGTCATTTGAGGGCGGAGTGCGCATTTCGGTGCCGACCCTGTCGATCAGCCATGTGGACAAGTCGGGGACTCGTGTCATACTCAAGGTCCCAGATATATGGGATGACGAGTGCAAGTACCTCCCACTGCCCGAAGCGAACCATGGGGTATGCATGCCAACTTTGCTCTTTTTCATTATTTTAGTGGGTGCATCTTGCTAATGTTTCTTTTCATTCGACCTTACAGATGAACCGGGAGGAGAGCAAGGCGACTTTGAAGGTCGTCTCCGCCATGAAGAAACACATTCGTGCAGCTCTTCAACTTGAGTTGTGCCTCTCGTACTCATGCGAGAGAGGTACATCTACATGTCTTTTTTTTTTTGTTCTTGCGTCAACTTTATCTCTTTTTTGTCGCTAACTTTACCGATTTACCCATGTATGGGGTTGTCCATCCTCAGCAGATGCCACCAGCGAGGGCGCCGAGGCCTCAGGCGGGCCATTCACAGCACAAAGGTGGTCATGCCTCTCAGGCCCAAGGTTCGAGCCGTTCGGGCCAAATGGTCATGGGTCACGTAGGCGATTCTCGCCAGCAGCCCCGAGCACAGAAGCAGACAAGGGATCGAGAGTCCGTTGGCGGTCACGTCGTGGACTCGGTCTTCGTTCCCAGTAGTAAAGGGTTGGCAGACTTGGCCGCAGTTCTAGAGATGCCACAGCCAAACCAACAGGACGTGGAGCCCTCCCGTAAAAGGTGTGCCGGTTCAGCACCTCCTGGTAGCATAAGTGGGAACGAGGGCTAGTTCGTTCCTTGTAGGCAGTGACTCATTGAGGGTCTTTTGAACTCTTTTTTCTATTTGTAAAAAATAAATGTTATGGGTAACGAAAGTTTATTTTTTTGAAATTTTGTTTGTGTGCATGCACACATATATACATATGAGAAAAAGTAAGAATAAAACGAATAAAGGTTTATGTACACATATATACAAATAATAAAGTAAAAATAAAATGGATAAAATGAAAAATAAAAAGATGAATAAAAGTTTTATGTACAAATTGTAACAAATATCCCATGGACACATATATGCACAAAATGAATAAAATTGAAGAAAAAAACAAAAGAAAAAGTCAACTAAATCACAAAATGAAATAAAAGAAAATGCATTTAGAACGGGAACAAATATGACTAAAGGCCAAAACGGTTGACTAAATCCTAATCTCGAATTAACTCTAGTTGAGTGAATGAACAGTTTAATATGACGTTTGGCGGCTAGCAAATACGGCAAAAGTCGCCTGGAAGCCATAAAATATCAGTGAATTCACCGGGCTTCCAGCGAATATGATGGAAATCGTTGGGTGCCCAGCGAATATGGACATATATGCTGGGTCGTGCCCAGGTTTGATGCTTCGATTTCCCTCTTGTGAGCGTTTCTGCATGCATTACTATAAAATGCTTGTTGTACATGGCAGAATACTGCACCCAGACTTTGTATTCTCTTAAACTTCTCCATTTCTTCACTTTTCTAAGCTCAAATTTCATCCCGAATCCATGGCCAATTATTTCAAGAAGCCATTTGATACTTGGATGAACTCCATGTCTTTGGAGGAAAGACAACATCTAAGTATCTTCAATCTCACAATCTTCTTCACTCTCCAACAAGTCAAGCTTGTTTGGGTCCTTTTGAGGGCGTCCATCAAATTTTGGATGCCCGACCTTCACATTTTCTGCCTAGGAGGGACCAAGGAGTTGTGTACCTTGGTGGAAGAACTTTCTGCAATTGTGGGCATTCCCCTCAATATCAACATGGCACTTCCCATGTTGGGTGACAATTTCGAGTCCTTGTATGAGGACTACATTGGTCTTGAGCATGAGACGGCTAGAGACATTCTCAGCAGGGACCAAGTGAACTTGCTTAAGTTGATAGAGCATTTATGTCCTCTTCCCTTAGAGAATGATAACAGAGCTAGGACTTCCCATCGAGGGGCTTTCGTTCTTTGTCTCGTTTGTCGTTTCCTTTTCATGGAAAATAGTAAAATGGCTCGGGCATCCCTCCTACATGTCGTCAAGATGATGGAAGAAGGGTGTAGTCCTATGACACTTGTTATTGGAGAGACAATTGCTTGCTTGGACCGCTTGGTCCATGAGGAGGATGGTGACTTCTCGGGAAGTCATTTGCTTCTCCAAGTGATTCTTCATGTCTCATGTTTTTTTTTTTTTATACATGGTTGATATTTTCTTGCATGATTATTGATCCTTTCTTTTCCTTTTGTTTTGTAGATTTGGCTTTTGGAGCACCTTCAGTTGGTGAAGAAACTGGATGCTCTCATTGCATACTCACCCAAGCAATTCCGGTCTCGCAAACGTCTTTACGAGGAGAAGGCCCTTGGCGAATGGATAATTCACTTAGAAGGGAATCCCACCGTCTGTAGGCACATCCCGTGGTGGCCTCTTACCACCATAATGGGTTGTTGATAAAATCCCACATAGTCGTGTAGTCAATCTTACCCATTTGTTGATGTTTTACCCCACTCGGGTCATGCGTCAATATGGTTTAGCCCAACGCATCCCTAGGCCAGATATTGTTGTCCAACCCGCTGCGAAGTTGAGTACTAGGCAACTAGAGATTTAGGAAAACTATTGGAAGGAACGGCCACGTTAGGTAGTGCCTCATAAGACCTTGTCGCCTTTTGTGACGGGTCACTACCTCTCGTGGATGATTTCCCGGGATCCCATTAAACATAAGAAGTCTTGGGAGAATGAGAAGCAAGAGTTAGGAGGCAAGCATCACCTCCTAGCCAAACCAAAAAGAAACCTCCTCCACCGCCAAAGAAGAAGGCCAAGGCAAAGCCCCCGGCTCCCAAGGTTCGTCCCGTGGATGAGGCGCCTCCCAAAAGGAGGAAGAAGACACACCTCGTTTGGCTCTGTAAGGACGAGGCAAGCACAAGGCGGCTCCCCGAAAGGATCTTCGTCCTCCCAAGGAGAAGGAGGAATGAAGAGTAAGAGTCCTTTGCTCTAGGATGAAAAATGATGTACTTTTTGTTAATTCCCACTCTAGAAATAAGTTTGTCATTATAAATCCTTGTAATTTGGACTCCATTATCAATAAAAATCAATCTTTTATCCTCTTTGTTTGTTTGTTGTTCAGTTTGCATCCATTCCTATGAATCATTTTTGCTATTTTGCTGTCTTTTGAACTAGAATGCATTATGTTTGGAACGCAAAGGGCTGGTCTCCAGCGAATGCCAGAAATATCCCTGGGGAGCCAGCGAATATAAGGAAAAATCGCTGGGTCGAAGCCCATATTGTTCTTGATTTTTTGCGTAATGTTCTTTCCTCATTTCCATTTATTTTTATACCTTTTCAAAAATAAGAGAATGTCTTTTTCCTAAACATAAACTCATTATGGTTTTAAAAGAATAAAATTATAATGAATGTTTATCTATTATGCTCTATAATTAATTTTCACAACTTTCTAAAAGAGAATGTCTTTTCCAAAATTATGTGTATATGTTTTTTCATTGGTTCAAATTACATTTGATAATTCGAAGCCAAAAAGGTCATAGCCCAATCAGCTTCTACTATGGGCATAGTCCAAAGCATAGTAGGGGCTTTAATTCTTACACAATCGGTATAGTGTTGAGCATAGTGAACACTTGGAGTTATGCACTATGGGTATAGTGTAAAGCATAGTGCATTCTGCCAACGTGTTATTTTTTGTGCATATTCTATAGAAAGAGAAGTGTTTTATTATTTTTTGAATAGGACGAGCCCTTGTGATACCTACTTATCCAAATGGGAACCAGGCCTAATGTAGTTCATGCAAAGCTATTCAAAGATGTTGATTTTTTTTTTAAATTTAGGTTGGGCCCTTGCGGGTCACCTACGTATCCGAATGGGAATCAGGCCAAACATAGTTCGAGATGATAAAAGTTTTTTTTTTGTTATTTTTTTTTGTTTTCCTAATATGATCTTGGACAATATATGGGCGTTAATGATTATTAAATTGGGAACTTATGTGTAAAATTTCTTTAGTTGATCTAAATTTGTTTGTTGTGAAAACTCTAGTCCATCTAGATCCATGAGTAGGACCGCGCCTATGAAAAGAATTTTCTTGATGATGTATGGTCCCAACCAATTTGGGATAAACTTACCTCGTGGGTCTCGTATGGGTGCTCGATTTTCTTTCAAATCAAGTCCCCTTCTTTTAACGATCGTGGTCGTACCTTTATATTGAAGGCACGAGCCACTCTCCTTTGATACATTTGAACATTGTGTAAGGCGCTTAGGCATTTTTCATCTAGCAAGACCAAATGTTCGTACCTTTCTCTTACCCAGTCGATCTCGAAAATCTCACTTTCTAATACTACCCTAAAGGAAGGTATCTCGACCTCGATGGGAAAGACTACCTCCATGCCATAAACGAGTGAATAAGGTGTAGTGCCTGTGGATGTTCGAATAGTGCTTCTATACCCCCAAAGCGCAAAAGGAAGTTTGTTAGGCCAATTTTTGTAGGTCTCGCTCATCTTTTGGAGAATGGTCTTGATGTTTTTATTGGCGGCCTCGACAGCGCCATTTGTTTAAGGCCTATAGGGTGATGACCTACGATGCTGTATCTTGTATTCTTGCAAGAGATCAACGGTTTCCTTTTTGAAATGGGACCCATGATAACCAATTATCTTTTGTGAGACTCCATATCGACAAATTATGTTAAGTTTGATAAACTTCACCACGTGTTTCGAAGTTAACTTCGAGTAGGATGTTGCTTCGACCCATTTTGTGAAGTAGTCGATGGCAAAAAGGATGTACTCATGTCCGTCTGTGCCCGTAGGACTTACTTTTCCGATGATGTCGATTCCCCAGGTTGAGAAAGGCCATGGGGAAGTCAAACCGTAAATTGTTGAAGGCGGCATGTGTTGTAAATTTGCATGGATTTGGCATTACTTGCATCTTTGCACATATTGGCTACAATTCTTTTTCATTGTGGTCCAATAGTAGCCTTTCCTTATGATTTTCTTAGCGAGCGTGCGTCTGTTCATGTGCGGGCCGCATACTCCTTCATGCACTTCACCCATTATTCGTTTTGCCTGTTCTTCGTCGATACAAAACAAGCTAACTCCGTATAGGGTTTTCTTATATAATATGTCTTGGTACACCACAAATTGAGCAGTGATAAGATGAATGGCCCTTTGTGCCCGTGGGTCATCACACCCAGGGGGATACTATTCACTCAACTTGTAATTGTGAGCGAGTTCTTCCCTGCTTTTGATGAATAATGGCATCCTTTTGATTTCTGGAGGGATAGTGATCATTGATGTCAGCTTGGCAAGAGCGTCTGCGAATTGGTTTTCCTCTCTCGAAAGGTAGGTATAGTGGATTTCGGAAAAACTTTCAGCTATCTTTTCTAAATGGTCTTGGTAAAGGGCCAAGCTCTCATTCTTAAATTTCCATTTCTTTGAGATTTGGTTAATGATTAAGGTTGAATCTCCGTATACCCTAAGGGTTCTAATCCCTATGGCTACCGCGGCTTGTAATCCCACAATGCAAGCCTCGTATTCCGCAGCATTGTTAGTGACTTCAAAGTCAAATTTTACGGATAATGAGGTGTGTGCCCCGTCTGGTGAGACTAACATACTCCTACACCATAGCCTCTTTGATTCTATGCCCCTTTGATTCGATGCCCCGTCGAATTACATGAGCCAAGTCTCGGTATCGGCCGTCACGATATGCTCATCAGAAAATTCATATTCTTCCCTATTTTCTTGGTCTTTTACTGGGTGGTCAGCCAAATATTCGAAAATGGCGTGCCTATTTATGCTTTCATATTCTCATACTTGAGGTCGAATTCGGATAACATGATGGTCCAACGAGCTAGCTTCTGGAAGATATGTTTTAATGGGTCTTCCCGAGACCTTATGTACACTTTATGATTGAGCATATAGTGTCTCAGCTTTTTAGTAGCCCAAACTGTGGCAAGACACGTCTTTTCTGGAGTGGAATAGTGCGTCTCATACTCTAAGAATTTCTTACTCAAGTAGTGTATTGCTTTTTCTTTCTTATCGACCTCTTTGGCTAGCATGACCCTCATAGCGGTTTCCGTAACCCTTAGGTATAATATGAGAAGTATGCCTGGCGTCGGTGGGACTAATATTGGTCGATTGGACAAATATTCCTTAATTTTGTCAAATGCCTTATGGCATTGGTCGTCCCATTCGACCTTGACGCTTTTCTTTCACTTTTTGAAAATAGGTTCACATATAATAGTCAATTTGTTTATGAATCAACTAATATACTGAAGCCTTCCAAGGAAACCTCCTATTACTTTCTCGGTTTTCAGGGGAGGCATTTCGATGATCGCTTTGATTTTTGAAGGAACAACCTCGATTCCCCTAGAACTGACTATGAAGCCTAAGAGTTTCCCGAATGTGACGCCAAATGCACATTTCTGCGGGTTCAGTCTCATATTATATTTTTCTAATCTTTCAAAGATTTTGCGGAGATTGGGTATGTGCCCATCTCGTTCGCAAGACTTGACGATCATGTCGTCTACGTATGCCTCGACCTCTTTATGCATTATTCCATGTAAGAGGGTTTGTGATATTCTTTGGTAAAGTTGCCCTAGCGTTTATCAACCTGAAACGCATGACACTTTAGCAGTATGTCCCCGATTGGGTAAGGAAGGTTGTTTTTAGCGTATCCTCTTCGGCCATAAGCAATTGATTATATCTCGCATAACCGTCCATGAATGATAGGAGCTCATGTTCCGCGGTGTTATCGACTAGGACATTGATGTGGGGTAAAGGAAAATCATCCTTGGGACAAGCTTTGTTCACATCCTGAAAATCTACACACATCCTTACTCGTCCATCCTATTTCGGGATGGGGACGATGTTGGATACCCATTTGGGGTAGTCGGCAACTACAATAAACCCTGTGTCGAGTTATTTTTCTACCTCTTTCTTTATCTTTAAGGTCCAGTCATGTTTCATTCTCCTTAGTTTCTACCTAACAGGCTTCGCATTGGGGAAGAGCGGTATTTTGTGCTCCGCGATGGATCGATCAATTTATGGCATGTCTTTATAGGACCATGCGAAGACATCTATAAATTCCTTTAAGAGTCTCATTAGGTCGGATCTTTCATTTTGAGTTAAGAGTTAGACCAATTTTAACCTCTTCTGGTTTATCGTTAGTTCCCAAGTTATTCATTTTGGTTTCTTCAATTACCGAAGTTTTTTGTTAATGTTCGAGCATGGCTCGCATAAGTGACTTATCGTCAACGAATTTCTCAGTGACAAAACAATCCAGGGAGTAGGCAGAATCATTTTTTTTTTATTTATGTCGTCAAAGAGTACATCAATGGAAGGATCATACACTTTGGGAATGGGGTAGCCTAGTTTCCTAATCCTCTCAGGAGGAGAATGTCTACACTAGCATCGAAATCAGAATTGCAAGTATCAGAATCACTAGACTCAAACATAGGTCCTTCTATGGTGATACTAAACTTGCTCCTGTCAGACGTTGTCCACTTGTAGGTGCGGCACCATCCTTCGAGTATCCCAGTGGCGGGTGCAATCAACTCTGAAGGATCGAACTCTTGATTCTGAATGGACAAGACTACGTCGTCGTCTTCTCGCGCTCGGATCTTCTCTTGCCCGAAAAGGAGACCAAAAGCATTGTGCGATAAAGGTTGAGCCCAATCAAGAGGTACTTGGTCCTGAAGCTTAGGGATTTCAATCCTCAAAAATTTTGAATCCTGGGATTAACGTACCTTCATCTCTAAGGTAGTGAGGTTCCGAAAATCCATAATAGGGGAAGTTGTCATCTGCCCGGGAGAATTGTCCGTTGAAGGTTTGGGGATAAGTGAGCTTAGGGCTTTTGAAGGAATGCCTTCTCATATGGCCCTTTTTCTTTTGGCTTCCCTTGGCATCGATTCTTTTATATCCTGAATCGAGGGAGCATTGCCTAGGCCGAGCGTGAGGTTCGTGGTTTGTGCCCACCGAAATGAACTTGGGCCCTGGTATTCTTTCCCAAACCCTGTTTTCGCAGGATGGCATTAACATGGAGGTTAGAATGAGGATCAAAGTCGAATGGAACTTGTTCATCCTCAATGGCATTGATTTCTGGGTTGAAGCCCCAAAAATTCCTCATCTTCTTCACCATGGTCTATTTTCAAGATGGGAGTATTGGATAAGGTGACCTTCATTTGGTCAGCCTCAATCACACGGACTTTACCCTCCATGACCATTTCGACTTTCTAATGAACGGTGGATGGGACGGCATTGATGCTATGAAGCCAAGGACGTCCTAAGAGCAAGTTAAGGTGGAGGGTATATCGATTACGGAAAAGGTGACTCGTTTTTCTGTGACACTGGCAGTGACATTGATGCTGATGATGCTAAGTACACTTCTTCTCATCAAATAATCATAGGCCTATAAGCCTTGCTATGTTTGTGTAAGATCATATTGGATGCCTAAACGTTTTGCGGTTCTAAGTAGGCGTACATTCACTGCGGACCCGTTATCCATGAGTGCCATGGGTACGTGGTGCTGATTACACGTCACAGTAAGGTATACTGCCTTATTGTGATTACGACCTTCTTTTGATAGGTCCTCGTCCGAAAATGTGATCGTGGTGGGCGATATCCGTTAAGAAACTTACAAGTTCTGGGGAAATATTTCCAGTGAGATGTTTATTTTGTTGAGTTCGGCAAGGAGTGCTTGCCTATGCTCGAGGGATGATGCTAAAAGTTGCCAGATAGTAACATCGGACTTCATTCTTTTCAGTTGGTTCGACAAGGGGTTATCGAGTGGTTCTTGTGCCATTACTTCTTTTCCCTTGTCAGTCGGATTTTCCTTGGTCTAGGGTAGATCGTCTTTTCTCCCGTAATACCTTCCTAACCTAGTAAGGTTGTCGACTTCGCCTTCCCAAACTTCGTGTTTGGATAGCCAGGCATCGTCATAAATCTCTTCACACCTTAGGGATGCATCCTATTCATCAACTGTCCCATATCTCGTTAATGCTTAATTGGTCATGCGGTGATACGGGTTCGATAAGTAAGGTGGGATCGACACCTAGGTCGTCATTCGATATGGCCAAAATGGACTCCTCGTGAGATGCAAGGGAATCTTATTATTATTTGGGGTACGTGCGGTCTTTGTCAATGGTAAAGTGTCATTGTTGATGAGGTCTTGGATCGCGTTTCTTAAGGTTCATCACTTATTAGTTTCGTGGCCCTTGACAAGGTGACACGTACAATATTTTGATAAATCATAGCTCTTGGACCGTTTATCCTCTGGGACATTGGGAGTGGGCTCAATTGGCTGCAAATAGTTCTTTTTTATTAAGCACTCGAGAGCTTGGGTGAGAGTCATGCCCAATAGGGCATAAGCTCGTCACTCCCGATGTTGAGGTACGCCCTCATTGAGGGCATTGACCTCATTCACCTTTGCGGTATCGTTCTGCTTGGTGGTGGTGGTATTGTTATTATTACCCTTAGTCCATTTTGCTTCCGAGTGGGGAAGCTCATCCTCGATTGCCAATCCTACCCCCGTAAGCTGGAGGAAAGTACTTATAGGTTGGAAAATCAAATGTTTCTTAAAACTCGGGCCTCAAATTGCGTATGATAGTACGCACTTGGTCTCTTTTCGAGGGCCTATTCACCATATGGGCAGCCCTCTCTCGTCTTCTGTTGACGAAGGTCATGAAAGCCTCACCTGTGAGGTGCTTAGTGGCTTCTAATTACCGCATTGTAACGGGAAGCTCGGTATTGTACGAGTACTAAGCTAGGAGATCTCGCCTTATATCCTCCCAGGTTTTGACTCGTTCAGTGTCAAGTCCATAGTACCATCTAGACACGGGTCCATCTAAGGACATAGGAAAGATGTGGGAGAACAGTTCCTTATCGATACCCTTTAGAGTAAGGGTAGTGGTAAACTCCCTAAGATGGGTCCTAGGGTTGTCGGTGCTCTTAAACATAGCAGGTCTGACAGGACAGTATTAGTGGGTAGAGTGCCCGTAAGGTTAGGGGTCATCCCCTCAACATCATGGTATTGGTTGAAAAGTTGGTTATGCTTCAGGACAGACTCAAACTTTTTCAGCTCTCCCTTGATTGGGTCAACTTCCTCGATGTTCTTGGTTTCCAATTGGGTCACCTTTCGGTCAAGTTCTGGATGAGAAGGGCGAGATCCTGGAGGGTAGGTTGGTTGGCCATTTCAAACGCTAATTGACGCATGAAAGGAAGAGGTGACTTGGGTTCAGGAGAAGACGGACGTGAAGGAGTCAAGAACGGTGGTGGTGGAGGCGATCTTCTACGAAGTCTATTGTCCTCGCCGCATGTCAAATAAACGGATCTTTCCCTAAATTTAATTTGGGAACTAATAAGAAGGGTAGAAGAAAAAAGGAAAGGTCCAAAAGGAAAAGGCAACCTAAACTTCTAATGGGGAAAAAGGGTGTAAAGCCCCGGTTTATGGTTCGGTCCAAATGCAATGCAAATGTCAAGCATGAAAATGGTATATGCTCTCTATGTTTAAAACCTATACAATAGATCTAGTTCCACTAAGGTTTCGAACGGATTAGGTAAAATAAAGCTCCCACGACATACGGGTGTGCTTACCACGTTATGGAATACATATGCATCGTAAGTTACCGCTTTTCTTCCGTCGAATGGATGAAAGAAAGGTCGTGAGTGGATGGTTGTTGTAAATTTGCATAGAGAATCGAATGGATCCTCCATGTAACCGAACTCGTCCTCTAGGAATTGATTATGGGTTACTTAGATTGCGCGTATGCATGACTACATGAAAAATGATGCATTTTTGAACCAAATCGATTCACATTTTTTTTTCTAATTCGTTCTCGAGTTGCACCTCTTTAAGTTAAATCCCCAGCGGAGTCGCCACTGTAGGGTCCACAACCCTCCCTATAGGGAAATGGCGGAAGTTGAAAATTGGTGCGCGCACCCCCCACGGAATTGGTGCGTGTTATGGGGGTAAAAATATCATTTTTTGTAATGTGCTAAATGGCACAAATGGGTGTTTGGAGTCTCCACCTTATTTTAGGAAAATAAGGAAACCAACTTTTAACTCCTTTAGTCTTTTAACCAAAGTTTTAGATTCGGGGGCAATGGTACGAATTAAATGTGGAATGCATCCAATTTGCCCGTTCTTACAAACGGCCAGTACTTGCGAATTAGAACTTTCATGGAAATCGATTTAGTCCCCAAGTATATTAACCTAAATGTTATCTAAGTCATTTGACATCTATTTTAATTTAGGTTATCATTTTTTAGCATGCATTTCATGTTTGTCCATAGTCAAATGATAAATAAAAAGCATAAATATGTCCATGGGATACATGTTACTAAATGGACAACAGAAATAAAATAAAATACAACAAAAATAATAATATACAAATATAAGTCTTTTAACCCTAAAAATTAATATTGAGCTTATTGCTTTTTAGAATTATGACTTACTAAAAATAAAGAATAAAATTAAGAAAGTATATGAAAATTACGAAAATGAAATAAAAAGAAAATATCGAAAATAAAGAAAA
>ONZA01016179.1:20355-31802 GCA_900322205.1 Kewa caespitosa | reverse complement strand
GGATTTTGTTTTGTGATGATGATGATTGATGCTTTTGTGAAGGAAAGATTCAAACTTGATTCTTCCCTTTTCTTGTTGCAGCCTGTTCTTTTTGAGGTTTTTGTAATTTGTATGGTGAAGGAAAACAAGGGTATGACTAACATATTTTGGGAACAATGTCAAAAGTACCAAATCCAAGTGCTCAAAACTGTATTGTTGATGAAGATTCCCGTTATTCGGACTCAGAGAAGATGATTAGTATGATTTGGATGCTCGGGAAGTTGGGGGAATATGTGGTGTGATTTTGTGATCATAGGATGCTCTGAGAGTCATTGTCCGAACCCCCGAGAGTTGGAATGGTTGTACTGAAGACATATACTTAGGGTGGTTGAAGCCCTAAAGTATTTGATTTGGTTACCAACTTACCATGCTAGTATTACACACCTTGCTTGCTTCGTGCTTTGGACTCAAATTGATAGTTGTTAGATTACTAAAAAGTACACATAAATTGAGTGTTTTGTAATCTATTGGTGCTATTATAGTGTAACCCTTGCAGAAAACCATATCGCTAATGTCACTAATCACAGCGATATGGTTTGGGAAGTGATACTTAAACTAATGGCTATTTCAATTTTGACAAGACCAACCTCTACTAGTAGAAGCTGATTTTGATTGTATTGCCACGGCGAGCATGTAATGCAGAAGGGGCATTCTTCACTGTTGTCGTTTACAGTGCCTGATCTCAATGGCACTGTGACAAAATTGAGGGCATTAGGTGCTGAACTGGATGGTCCAATTAAGCATGAAATCCAAGGAAAGGTTTACGATTCTACTTCTTTCTTAAGTACTATATCAAATTGTACAGTTTATCCAGTACTTCTAACAAGGCTCTGCCTTAGGCCATGGTCATTTTCATTTATTGTACGTATGTATCATCACATATTTGCTATTATTAAACCTGTGATTAGAGATACATTGTCTCTGCTATTTCATACAAATAAATACAAGCCATTTGATTTTAGTCTATTGCATATCAGAGCTTATCAACTGTCAATGCGGATTTGGTCAGCTTCGCTTGAAATAGGGCATTACTCGTTTCGTCATAGTAATATGCAAATGTTGTAACTTTACAGATAGAATTCTATCCACTAATCAATATATTCTAAAGTTGTCTGTTCCAAATATTGTTAGGTTGCAGCTCTGATAGGCCTCTATGAACCTTTGTAAGTATCTCATCCATTAGTTCTCAAGACGCACGAAGAGTACCGGAGACCCTGCCATCAAGACTTCCAGCTTCCTAACATATGTGAAAGACATGAGCAACTTTTCCTCCCTTTGGGTTCCCTTCAAGAATAGATAGTGATCTGGTATCCAGATCGATTAGAACTGTACACAATGTGTATAGACAATTGATGACTGTACCAGGGTTGAGTAAAAGAAAAGAGATCAAGAAGAAATGGTTGGTTACCTGTCATGTATATTGGGTATTTTTTGTCATCTGTGTTGCCAAGAAGAGAAAGGAAATCTTCTTTTGAATGTTTTGGTAACAAGGCAACTCGTTCTTGTCTAGTTCTTGAATTTTCATCTTGCACCTTGAACAAAGCAATGACCAGTTGCATCCAATTTGATTTATCCTCTAAAATGAAGAGTTATGTTTGACATTCACGGTATTATTGTTATTTTTAGTACCTGTGGAATCTGAATGTGAAGGTACATGTTTGCATGGAAAAACGGATTGTCGTTGATTCCACGAATTGAAATCTGATTTCATGATGCTGTTTCCACATTTAGAATCTGGTGTGTCGGTATGTTGATCAGGTTATAGCTGTGTCCAACTGAGACTTTCTGATGCAAGGATTCGCTGAAGATACAAACAACGGCAGTGAGATGCTTGCTAGTTATTTCGATGTTGAAGGTACGAATATCATCAATGCTTGTTGCTTCCAGCAGGTCTCTCGAAATGAAGTATCTACCAGTGCCACCAGCCACAATCTCATCTACAGAAGGTGGTACCGAGTTCAATGTGAACGCCTATATCCATAAATTACTTGTTTTATTTCATCTTAAACTTATGTCATTATAAGAGGGTTATGTGTTATCCTTGCTTCCAAAGAACAGAGGGAATATCATTCTCTGCATTCTATTGCGTGCATTGCTCTATGCATCAAAAATTAAAACTACATGGATTGCTCTGTTCAAAATATAATCCTAGATTTGTCTGCTAACTGGTAGTAGAATTTACCAATCCATGACTGTTAAAGCGCAACTGGGGAGCTCCCCCGCATAGGTATACACTGTGTAGGACTGTCCATTGCCTAAATTTGCTTGAATCAAATAGCTGTAATGTAACGAAGATAGAAGTCAGATGCCAAACATGAAGTACATTCTAAATAAGGTTCTATTCACATCTTTTGTTATTTCAACTCCTAATGTGGACTGAACCTGAAGATTGTCTACAATGCAGGATCATGCTTACGTGTGGCCAACTAAAGCAACATTCGCATATTCATTGTGCGCTACAATGGCCATGTTGTCATCTAATACCAGCACATCCGAGCAATCATCTTGTTTATCTTCGGGTAAGTTGCCACCTCCAGTCTTAGGGATAAATGGTAAAATCTCTTCCCTGAAGTTGATTAGTATTATCTGCGTAAAAAACCAAACTTTGGTTGGTTATTTCCTTGTAAATATATTTTCCAACAAAACAAGCATTCTAAGTAGCATAGTTTCTTAAAAGAGTGATAAAAGTGCTCGAGGAAATACTATTGTTTAAGGTTACTATGCAAATATCAATCCCATTTCTATATAGCTTATAGCTTAAAGTCATACATCGAGTATATCCACGCCACTTCCTTCTGCAATCCCAACAAGCTCGTCCCAGAAACTTGCCGTGGTTGTCTTCTCGAAGGAATTCGATCAACGACTTTCCGAGGTGGCTTGTGCCAAAAGGGCGGAGCTAGCCCATTTTCGGGGTAGGGCTTATACTTATGTGGGAACGTGCTCTAGCGGTTGGTGGACAAAGCTCTACCTCACCCAATTTGAGGGGTTTCCTTCAAAGACCGACACTTGCCCGTGACCATCATATACGACATTTCCGGCCAGATCATGGACCGCAATACACTCCAATGTCTTCCTCGGGCCCATATTTATTGATGGTACCATTTTTGTAACTTTTTTATTTCAGACCCCTTTTCGTGACTCATAGCCTTCAGTTTCGGCCATTTCCGAAGCGTACCGGGATCAGGTAGAGATTTGTCCCCCAACCGCTAGAGGACGTTCCCACATTAGTGTAAGCCCTACCCATGGCGGTACTTCCCACCGAGAACGTCGAGGCCGGGACCACCATATACCAAACTTTTCGGCCCAATCATGGACTGCAATGGACTCCAATGGCCTCCTCGAGCCCACATTTATCGATGGTACCATTTTCATCACTTTCCTTTTCGGACCCGGGACCGTTTTTTGTGAATTATAGCCTTCTATTTCGGCCATTTCTGAGGCGTTTCGAGCCCGACCAACCGCTAAGGGACGTTCCCACATCAATATAAGCCCCACCCATGACGGTACTTCCCGAGAACGTCTTTTGCTGCTCGTTTGTGGCGATTTCCTTCAAAGTCCAACACCAGCCCTAGGACCACCATATACGACATGTCCAACCAATCATGGAGCAATGGATTTCAATGGCTTCCTCGGGCCTTTATTAATCGATGATACCGTTTTCATCATTTTTCAATCCGAACCCGCGGGACCAATTTTTCGTGACTTATAGCCTTTGGTTTTGGCATTTTATGGGGGGTCCCAGGTGCGGTGGAGATTCGAGATTTGTACCCCAAACGCTAGGTGACGTTCTCACATCAATATAAGCTCCACCCATTGCGGTACTTGCCCTGAAAACGTCTTTCACCACCAGTTTTTGTTGTTTTCCTTCAAAGTCTGACCCGCAACCACCATATACGACATTTCCGGCCCAATCATGGACCGCAAAGGACTCCAATTGGCCTCCTCAAGCTTGTATTTATCGATGATATCATTTTCATTGGTTTTCATTTCGAACCCCCAAAATCGATTTTTCGTGACTTATAGCCTTAAGTTTCGTCCATTTACAAGGCATCTCGAGGCCACAAGAGATTTATCCCCCAACAGCTAGGGAATGCTTCCACATCAATATAAGCACCACCCATGGCGGTAATTTCCCTCGGGAACGTCTACGCCCAAAACGTCCCGGAAATGGGCTAGACTGAAGGCAATAAGCCACGAAAATCGGCCCTCGGGGGTCCGGAATGAAATTTGACAAAAACTGTGCAACACACAAATATGGGTCTTAGGAGGCCATTGGAGGCCGTTTCGACCATTGATTTGGTTCGAAATGGCTTATGTGGCTGTTTCGGACACGTGTCGGGCTTTGAAAGAAAACGCCCAAAACGACAACTGTCGCCATGGGTGGGGCTTCTATTGATGTGGGAACGCGCCCTTGCGATGGCGAGCCCAATTTCCACCGGGCTCGGGACGCCTCGTAAATGGCCTCGACTGAAGGCTATAAGTCACGAAAATTAGCCCAAGGGTTTCGGAATGAAATTTGACAAAAACTGTGCCACAAACAAATATGGGCCCTAGGAGGCCATTGGAGTCTGTTTCGGCCATTTTGGTCCGAACATGCCTACATGGCCGTCCCGGACATGTGACTAGCTTTGAAGGAAAACGCCCAAAACGGGTTGTAAAAAATGTTCTCAGGGCAACTGTCGCCATTGATGGGGCTTCTATTGATGTGGGAACGCGCCCTTGCGATGGCGGGCCCAATCTCCATCGGGCCTGGGACACCCCGCAAATGGCCGCGACCGAAGGCTATAAGTCACGAAAATTAGCCCGGGGTCTAGAATGAAATTTGACGAAAACTGTTCCACGTACAAATATGGGCCCTAGGAGGTCGTTGGAGTCAGTTTCGGCTATTGATTTGGTCAGAAATGCCCTATATGGTTGCTCCGGACACGTGTCAGACTTTGAAGGAAAACGCCCAAAACACGTTGAAAAAGGTGTTCCCGGGGCAAATGTCGCCATGGGTGGGGCTTATATTGATGTGAGAATGCGCCCGTGCGATGGAAGGGCTCAATCTCCACTGCCAGGACGCCCCGAAAATGGCCCTGACCGAAGGCTATAAGTCACGAAAATCGACCCCGGGGCTCGGAATAAAATTTGACAAAAACTGTGCCATAGACAAATATGGGCCCTAAGGGGCCATTGGAGTCCGTTTCGGCCATTGATTTGGTCACAAATGGCCTATATGGACACGTGTCGGGCTTTGAAGTAAAACGCCCAAAACGAGCTGTAAAAGGTGTTCGAGGGGGCAACTGTCGCCATGGGTGGGGCTTATATTGATGTGGGAACGCGCCCCTGTGATGGCGGGTCCAATCTCCCGGGACGCCTCGGAAAGGCTATAAGTCACGAAAATCGGGCCCAAGGGGTCCGCAATGAAATTTGCCGAAAACTAATTATGGGTCCTACGAGGCCATTGGAGTCCGTTTCGGCCATTGATTGGTCCGAAATGGCCTATACGGCCTTCGGTCTGAAATGGCCTATATGGTGGTCACGGACACGTGTCGGGCTTTGAAGGAAAACACTTAAAACGATGTAAAAGGTGTTCCCAGGGCAACTGTCGCCATGGTGGGGCTTATATTGATGTGGGAACGCGCCCCTGATATTGTCCGAAATGACCTATATGGCCTCTGAAATGGCCTATATGGTGGTCCCGGACATATGTTGTGCTTTGAAGGAAACGCCCAAAACGGCTGTAAAATGTGTTCTCGGGGCAATTGTCGCCATGGGTGGGGTCTATATTGATGTGGGAACACGCCCTTGCGTTGGCGGGCCCAATTTCCACCGGGCCTCGGGACGCCCTAGAAATGGCCCCGACCAAAGGCTATAAGTCACGAAAGTCGGCCCCCGCGGGTCCGGGAATGAAATTTGACGAAAACGGTGCCACGGACAATTATGGGCCCTAGGAGGCCATTAGAGTCCGTTTCGGCCATTGATTTGGTCCGAAATGGCCTATCTAGCCTTTGGTCCAAAATGACTTATATGGTGGTCACATACACGTGTAGGGCTTTGAAGGAAAACGCCCAAAACGGGTTGTAAAAGGTGTTCCCGGGGTCAACTTTCGCCATGGGTGGGGCTTATATTGATGTGGAAAAACGCGCTTGTGATGGCGGGCCCTATCTCCATCGAGACGCCCTGTAAATGGCTCCGACCCCGACCGAAGGCTATGAGTCACACAAATCGGCCCCAGGGGTCCGGAATGAAATTTGACAAAAACTCTGCCACGAACTTATATGGGCCTTAGGAGGCCATATGAGTCCTGGCCATTGATTTGGTCCGAAATAGCCTATATGATGGTCTTGGACACGTGCCGGGCTCTAAGGAAATCGCCCAAAACAGGTTGTAAAAGGTGTTCTCGGGGGCAAGTGCCTACATGGGTGGCCTTATATTGTTGTGGGAACGCGCCCCTGCGATGGCGGCCCCAATCTCCACTGGGCCGGGACGCCCCGGAAATGGCCCCGACTGAAGGCCATTGGAGTTCGTTTCGGCCATTGATTTGGTCTTAAATGACCTATGTGGTAGTCCCGGGGCCTTGAAGGAAAATGCCCAAACTGTGGCCATGGGTGGGGCTTATATTGATGTGGGAACGCGCCCCTGTGATGGCGGGCCGGCCTGGACGTCCCGAAAATGGCCTCGATGGCTATAAGTCACGAAAATCGGCCTCCAGGGTCTGGAATGAAATTTGACGAAAACTGTGCCACGGACAAATGGGTCCTAGGAGGCCATTAGTCCGTTTCGGCTATTGATTTGGTCCGAAATGGCCTATATGGTGGTTTCGGACACGTGTCGGGTTTTGTTGGAAAACGTCCAAAACGGGCTGTAAAATGTGTTTCCGAGGCAACTGCCGCCATGGGTGGAGCTTAAATTGATGTGGGAGCGCGCCTTTGCGATGGCGGGCCCAATCTCCACCGGGCCCCGGGATGCCTTGGAAATGGCCCTAACCGAAGGCTATAAGTTACGAAAATCGGCCCCTAGGGATCTGAAATGAAATTGACGAAAATTGTGCCACGGACAAATATGGGCCCTAGGAGGTCATTGGAGTTCGTTTCGGCCATTGATTTGTTCCGAAATGGCCTATGTGGTGGCATTGGACACGTGTCGAGATTTGGTGGAAAACGCCCAAGACGGGTTGTAAAAGGTGTTACTGGACCTGCCACCATGGGTGAGACTTATATTGATGTGGGAACGCAACCCTGCGATGGCGGGCCCAATCTCAAGCGGACCTAGACGCCCCGGAAATGGCCCTGAAGGCTATAAGTCACGACATTCAGCACCTTGTCTGGAATGAAATTTGACGAAAACTTTGCCACAGACTAATTTAGGCCCTAGGAGGCCATTAGAGTCCGTTTCGGCCATTGATTTGGTCCGAAATGACCTATGTGGTGGTTCCGAACACATGTCGGGCTTTGAAGAAAAACGCCCAAAAAGAGTGTAAAAGGTGTTCCTGGGGCAACTGTCGCAATGGGTGGGACTTATATTGATGAGGTAACGCTCCCTTGCTATGGCATGCCCAATCTCCACCCAGCCCCAGGACGCCGCGAAAATGGCCCCGAAAATAGACAAATATGGGCCCTGGGAGGCCGTTGGAGTCTATTTCGGCCATTGATTCGGTTCGAAATTGACTACATGGTGACTCCGGACAAGTGTCGGGCTTTGAAGGAAAACGCCCAAAACGGGCTGTAAAAGGTGTTCCCGGGAGCTATTGCTGCCATGGGTGGGGCTTATATTGATATGGAAAAGTGCCCCTGCGTTGGCGGGCCCATTCTCCACTGGGCTCCGGGACGCCGAGAAATGGCCCTGACCGAAGGCTATAAGTCACGAAAATCGGCCCCCGGGTCTGCAATGAAATTTGACGAAAACTTTGCCACGGACAAATATGGGTCTTAGGAGGCCATTGGAGTCCGTTTCAGCCATTGATTTGGTCCGAAATGGCCGATATGGTATTCCTGGACACATGTCTCGCTTTGAAGGAAAATGCGCAAAACGGGCTGTAAAAGGTGTTCCCGGGGGCAACTGCCCCCATGGATGGGGATTATATTGATGTGGGAAAGCGCCCCTATGATGGCGGGCCAATCTCCACTAGCCTGGACGCCCTGGAAATGGCCCCGACCGAAAGCTGTAAGTCACGAAAATCGGCCTCCGGTTGTCCGGAATGAAATTTGATGAAAACGGTGCCACGGACAAATATGGATCCTAGGAGGCCATTGGAGTCCGTTTCAGCCATTGATTTGGTCTGAAATGGCATATATGGTGGTTCCGGACACGTGTCGGGTTTGTAGAAAAACGCCCAAAACGCTCTGTAAAAAGTGTTTCCGGGGGCAATTGCCACCATGGGTGGGGCTTATATTGATGTGGGAACGTGCCCCTACGTTGGCGGGCCAAATCTCCACTGGGCTCGAGGACGCACCGAAATGGCCTCGATCGAAGGCAACAAGTCACGAAAATCGGCCCTCGGAGGTTCGGATGAAATTTGACTAAAATTGTGCCACAGACAAATATGGGTCCAAGGAGGCTATTGGAGTCCGTTTCGGCCATTGATTTGGTCCCAATGGCCTATATGGTTGTCCCGGACACGTGTTGGGCTTTGAAGGAAAACGCCCAAAACGGGGTGTAAAACGTGATGCCGGGGGCAACTGCCGCAATAGTTGGGGCTTATATTGATGTGGGAACGCGCTCCAGCGATGGCGCGCCCAATCTCCACCGGGCCTGGGACAACCCGGAAACGGCCCGACCGAAGGCTGGAAGTCATGAAAATCAGCCACCGGGTCCGTAATGAAATTTCACAAAAACAGTGCCACAAACAAATATGGGACCTAGGGGACCATTGGAGTCCGTTTCGGCCATTGATTTAGTCCGAAACGGCCTATATGGTGGTCCCGGACACGTTTCATGCTTTGAAGGAAAACTCCCAAAAGCGGCTGTAAAAGGGGTTCTCGGGAGCAACTTCCGCCATGGGTGGGGCTTATATTGATGTGAGAACGCGCCCCAACGATGGCGGGCCAAATCTCCACCGGACCCCGGGACTCTCCGGAAACGGCCCCCGACCGAAAGCTATAAGTCACGAAAATCGGCCCCCGGAAGTCTGGAATGAAATTTAACGAAAACTGTGCCACGTACAAATATGGGCCCTAGGAGACCATTGGAGTCCGTTTCGGCCATCGATTTGGTTCGAAACGGCCTCTATGGCCTTTGGTCCGAAACGGCCTATATGGTAGTTCCGGGCACGTGTCATGCTTTGAAGGAAAACGCCGAAAACGGGTTGTAAAATGTGTTCACGGGAGGAACTGACGCCATGGATGGGGCTCATATTGATGTGGGAACGCGCCCCTGCGATGGCGGGCCCATTCTCCACCGGGCCTGGGGACGCCCCGGAAACGGCCCCGATCGAAGGCTATTATAAGTCACAAAAATCGGCCCCCGGTGGTCCGGAATGAAATTTCATGAAAACTGTGCCCCGGACAAATATGAGCTCTAGGAGGCCATTGGAGTCCGTTTCGGCCATTGATTTGGTCCGAAACGGCCTATATGGTGGTCCCGGACACGTGTCATGCTTTGGAGGAAAAGCCCAAAACGGGTTGTAAAAGGGGTTCCCGGGAGCAACTGCCGCCATGGGTGGGGCTTATATTGATGTGAGAACACGCCCCTGCAATGGCGGGCTAAATCTCCACCGGGCCCCGGGACGCCCCAGAAACGGCCCCTACTGAAGGCTATAAGTCACAAAAATCGGCCCCGGGGGTCCGGAATGAAATTTCACGAAAACTGTTCCACGAACAAATATGGGCACTAGGAGGCCATCGGAGTCCGTTTCGGCCATTGATTTGGTCCGAAATGACCTGTATGGCCTTTGGTCCGAAACGGCCAATATGGTGGTCCCGGACACGTGTCATGCTTTGAAGGAAAACGCCCAAAACGGGCTGTAAAAGGGGTTTCCGGGTGTAACTGCCGCCATGGGTGGGGCTTATATTGATGTGGGAACGCGCCCCTTCGATGGCGGCCCCCAGCTCCACCGGGCCCGGGAAACGGCCCCGATCGAGTCACGAAAATCGACCCCCGGTGGTCCGGAATGAAACTTCACGAAAACTGTGCCACGGACAAATATGAGCTCTCAGAGGCCATTGGAGTACGTTTCGGCCATTGATTTGGTCCGAAACGGCCTATATGGTGGTCCCGGACACGCGTCATGCTTTGAAGGAAAAGCCCAAAACAGGCTGTAAAAGGGGTTCCCGGGAGCAATTACCGCCATGGGTGGGGCTTATATTGATGTGAGAACACGCCCCTGCGACGGCGGGCTAAATCTCCACCGGGCCTGAAGGCTATAAGTCACAAAAATCGGCCCCGGGGGTCCGGAATGAAATTTCACGAAAACTGTTCCACGGACAAATATGGGCACTAGGAGGCTATTGGAGTCCGTTTCGGCCATTGATTTGGTCCGAAATGACCTGTATGGCCTTTGGTTCGAAGCGGCCTATAATCGCCCAAAACTGGTTGTAAAAGGGGTTTCCGGGAGCAACTGCCGCCATGGGTGGGGCTTATATTAATGTGGGAACGCGCCCCTTCGATGGCGGGCCCAATCTCCACCGGGCCCCGGGACGCCCTGGAAACGTCCCCAACCGAAGGCTATAAGTCACAAAATCGGCCCCCAGGGGTTCCCATTGAAATTTCACGAAAACTGTGCCACGGACAAATTTGGGCCCTAGGACGCCATTGATGTCCGTTTCGGCCATTGATTTGGTCTGAAATGGCCTTTGGTCCGAAGTGTCATGCTTTCAAGGAAAACGCCCAAAGTGGGGTGTAAAAAGGGTTCCCGGGACCAACTGCCGCCATGGGTGGGGCTTATATTGATGTGGGAACGCACCCCTGCGATGGCTGGCCCAATCTCCACCGGGCCAGGACGCCCCGGAAACGGCCTCGACTGAAGGCTATATATATAAGTCACAAAAATCGGCGCCTGGGGGTCCGGAATGAGATCTCATGAAAACTGTGCCATGGAAAAATATGGGCCCTAAGAGGCCATTAGAGTCCGTTTCGGCCATGGATTTGGTCCGAAACGTCCTATATGGTGGTATCGGGCACGTGTCATTTTTTGAAGGAAAACGCCCAAAACAGCCTGTAAAAGGTGTTCCCGGGAGGAACTGACGCCATGGGTGGGGCTTATATTGATGTGGGAACGCGCCCCTGCGATGGCGAGCCCAATCTCCACCGGGCCCCGGGATGTCCCGGAAACGGCCCGATCGAAGGCTATAAGTCACGAAAATCGGCCCCCGGTGGTCCGGAATGAAATTTCACGAAAACTGTGCCACGGACAAATGAGGTCTCTAGGAGGCCATTGGAGTCCGTTTCGGCCATTGATTTGGTCCGAAACGGCCTATATGGTGGTT
>ONZA01016174.1:12261-23082 GCA_900322205.1 Kewa caespitosa | reverse complement strand
CGACCTTTTCTTTCATCCATTCGATGGAAGCGAAAACGGTAACTTACGGCGCTTATGCACTCCATAACGTTGTAAGCACACTGTATGTCATGGGAGCCTTTATTTTCCCTAACCCAACATTTTTTAACCTTAGATTACTAGAGCCATTTTATGGGTCTGAACATAGAAGAGCATATAGCATTTGCATGCTTGACATTTGCATTTCATTTTTCATTGCATTTGTACCGAACCGTAAACCGGGAGGCTTTACAGTTCATTTTTCCGTTAGAAGTTTAGGTGTTCCCTTTTCTCTTGGGACCTTTCTTCTTTACACCTTTCTAACTTAGCTCCCGAATTAAATATAGGGAAAGAACCTTTCGTTGGACTCGCGGCGAAAACAATTGACTTCGTAAACCCCGTCACGTTCTTCTCCCAAACACAAGTAAACACCTCCACCGTTCGTACGTCAACTCACCTTCAAAATGGACGCTAAACCTACCCTTCAGGACCTTGCCACTCTCATCCATAACCTAGTTGCAAAGGTGGATCAACAATAAACTAAGAATGTTGAGGAAGTGGACCAAATCAAGGGTGAAATGAAAAAATTCAAGATTGTCCGAAAACACAATAAGCTTTTCAACCAATACTATGACATCGAGGGGATGACCCCAAACCTCATGGGCACTTTACCCGATAAGACGGTCCTTTTGGACCTACCCAAATTCAAGAGCACTGACAACCCTAGGACCCATCTTAGGGCTTTTACCACTACCCTCACTTTAAAGGGTTTCGACAAGGAACTGATCCCACACATATTCTTCATGTCCTTAGATGGACCTGCCTCTTGTTGGTACTATGGACTCAATACTTAACAAGTCAAAACATGGGAGGATATTAGCCGATAGTTCCTAGCTTAGTATTCGTAAAATACCGAGCTTCCCGTCACTATGAGTGAGTTAGAAGCCACGAAACACCTCACAAATGAGGCTTTTATGACCTTCCTCACTAGGTGCGAGAAAGGGCTTCCCACATGGTGAATAGGCCCTCAAAAAGAGACCAAGTGCCTACCGCGATATGCAATTTGAGGATCAAGTTTAAGAAACACATCAGTTTCCAAACCATAAGCAACTTTCTCCAACTTACGGAGGTAGAATTAGCCATAGAGGATGAGCTTCCCAATTTTGAAGCGAACTAGACTAAGGGCAACAACAATAATAACACCACCAAGCAGAACAATACCACGAAGGTGAATGAGGTGAATGTGCTTCACGAGGGTGCACCCCAACACAGGGAGCGACAACCTTTGCCTGATTGGGCTTGAAACTCACCCAAGGTCTCGAGCGCCTCATAAAAAAGATTTATTTACAGCCAATTGGGCCCACTCCTGATGGCTCGGAGGACAAATGGTCTAAGAGCTAAGATACGTCAAAATATGGCAATTATCACCGTGGCAAGGGCCACGTGACCGGTAAGTGTTGGACTCTAAGACATGTGGTTCAAGACCTTATTGATAATGGAACCTTACTGTTACCTAAGGCAGCACGTGCCCTGAACAACAATAAAAATCCCCTCGCATCTCGCAAGGAGTCCATTTTCTCTATAATTGACGATGATCTAGGCTTCAATCCGACTTTGCTTATCGAACGCGTGTCACCGCATGGTCACTTAACTTTTAACGGTGTATGGGACAATGATGAAGAGAATGCAAGGGATGCATCCCTAAAGTGCGACAAAATTAATGACGACGCATGGCTTTCCGAACACGAAGTTTGGGAGGACGAAGACGACAATCTTACTATGTTGGGTTGACTTTACGGGAGAAAAGACGGTCCATCCAAGACCAATGATAACCCGGACGATAAGTGAAAGGAGGTAGTGGAACAAGAACCACTCAATAACCCTTTGTCAAAACAACTCAAAAGAACGAAAGCCGACGTGACCATCTGACTACTTTTGGCATCGTCTCTGGAGCATTGGCAAGCACTCCTTGCCCAATTCAATAAAATAAACATCTCACCAAAAACTTCACCCTCCCAACTTGTAAGCTTCTTGATGGAGGAAAGATCCCCCCACCACGATCACATTTTCGGACGAGGACCTAGCTAAAGAAGGTCGAACCATAATAAGGCACTATACCTTATAGTAACGTATAACAAACATCACATTCCAATGGCACTCATTGATAAATTGTTTGCAGTCAATGTATGCCCACATAGAATTGCAAAATGACTAAGAATCTAATATGACTTCGCACAAACAACCTAGGGCTTATGAGCCTACGAAAACTCTAGGAGCAGCGTTATCGGCACCATTAGCTTCCATGTTACTACTGGTGTCATAGAAAAACGTGTCACCTTTTCCGTGATGGACATACCCTCCACCATTACACTTCTCTTTGGACAACCTTGGTTACATATCATCAATGTCGTCCCATCACCCCTTCACCAGAAAGTAAAGATGGTCGTAGAGGGGAAAGTCCTCGTGATCAAGGCCGATCAAATGAAGGTCACCTCATCAGAGACTCCCGTCTTAAACATAGACCATGGTGAAGAAGATGAGGACCTATTGGGCTTCAACCCTGAAAAAAAATGTTATTGAGAACAAAAAAGTTCCATTCAACTTTGATCCTCATTCCAACCTCCACGTCAATGCCATCCTTCAGAAACAGGGCTACATGCCCGGGATGGGTTTAGGAAAGCACGCCCCGGGCCCAACTTCTTTCCGGTGGGCACAATCCACGAACCTTTCCTTCAGCCTAGGCTACGCTCCCTCGATTCATAAAATCAAAGAATCGATATCAAGGGAGGCAAGACGAAAAATGGCCATACGAGAAGGCATTCCCTTCCATAGCCCTAACTTATTCATCCCCACACCCTTAATGGGAAATCCATTCGCGCACACGAAAAATTCCCTTACAACGGATTTCCCGAGCCACATTACCTCAAAGAAAAAAACATTAATCCAAGGATTTGAAATATTCGAGGATTGTAACCTTCTTGAAAAGAAATCCCAAAGCTTCTGGACCAACCCTCACTTGATTGTGCTCAACCCTTATCTCGCAATGCATTGAGTCTCCTTCTTGGGCAAGAGAAGATCTTAGCATGAGAAGATGACGACGTAGGTCAGGCCATCGAGAACCAAGAGTTTTACCCCTCTTAGCTAATCGCACCCACCACCGAGATAATCGAGGGATGGCGCTGCACCTACAAGTGGACAACTTCCGACGGGCGCAAGTTCAGCATCATGATAGAGAATGACCTATGTTCGAGTCGAGTGACTTAGATTCTAGTAGCTCTGGCGATTCCAGTTCTGATGCTAGTGTAGGACACTCTACTCCAGAGAGGGTTAGGAAGCTAGGCTCCCCCATTCCCAAAGTGTATGATCCTTCCATTGATGTACTCTTTGACAATGTAAATAAAATGAATGATGATTCCGCTTACTCCTTGGATTGTTTTGTCACTAATGAATCTATTAATGGTAAGTCACTCATGTCGGCCATGCTCGAGCATGAACAAAAAACCTCGGTAATTGAAGAAACCGAGACGATTAACTTGGAAATTAACGATAAACCTCAAGAGCTTAAAATTGATCTAACTTTAACTCCAAATGAAATATCCGACCTAATTAGCCTCTTAAAGAAATTTATAGATGTCTTTGTATGGTCCTATAAGGACATGATGGGAATTGGCCAATCCATTGCCGAGCAAATCCCAATTTTCACAAATGCAGAACCTGTTACGCAAAAGCTAAGGAGTATCAAACCTGAGTGGGCCCTAAAGATAAAGGAAGAGGTAGAAAAGTAACTCGACATTGTATTTATTATAGTGTCCAATTACCCCAATGGGTAGCGAACATCGTACCCGTCCCAAAGAAATATGGACGAGTAAGGATGTGTGTCGACTTTAAAGATTTGAACAAAGCTTATCCCAAGTACAATTTTCCCTGACTCTACATCGATGTCCTAGTCGATAATACCGCGGATCATGAGATTTTATCCTTCATGGACGGTTATGCAGGATCTAACCAACTCTTAATGGTCGAAGAATATATGCTAAAAACGACATTCACAACACAATGGGAAACGTATTGCTATGGTGTCATGCCGTTTGGGTTGATAAATGCCGGAGCAACTTATCAAAGAAAAGCACAAACCCACTTATATAACATGATGCATAAAGAGGTCGAAGTACACGTAGACAACATGATTGTCAAGTCTCGCGGTCGAGAAAAGCATTAACCAATCTCCGTAAATTTTTTGAAAGATTGAGATAATATGATATGAGACTTAACCCACAAAAAATGTGCATTTGGTGTCACATGAGGGAAACTCTTAGGTTTCAAAGTTATTTTGAGGGGAATCGAGGTTGATCCTTCAAAGATCAAAGCAATTATCGAAATGCCTCCCCCCAAAACTGAAAAAGAATAACAGGTTTCCTAGTAAGGCTTCAATATATTAGTCGATTCATAAACAAATTGACTATTATATGTGATCCTATAATAAAATAGTTAAAGAAGACCGTCAAGGTCGAATGGGATGACCCTTGTCAGAAGGCTTTCGACAAAATTAAAGATTATCTGGCCAATTCGCCAATATTTGTCCCGTCAATGCTAGGCATACCGCTCATATTATACCTCACTGGTACGGAAACAGTAATGGGGGCCATTCTAGCCCAAGAAGTCAATGAGAAAGAAAAGGCTATACATTACTTGAGTAAGACGTTTCTTGAGTATGAGACACGCTATTCCACTTTAGAAAAGACGTATCTCGCCATGGTATAGGCAACTAAAAGACTGAGACACTATATGCTCAATCATCAAGTTCGTATAAGGTCTCGACAAGAACCATTAAAGCAAATCTTCTTGAAACCCATACTAATGAGAAGGATAGCTTGTTGGACCGTCATGCTATTCGAATTTGACCTCAAATAAGAAAACATTAAAAGCATCAAGGGGAACGCCATTTCTAAATATTTGGTTGACCACCCCGTAAAAGGTTAAGAAAATGGAGAAGAGTATGAATTTCTTGATGAGCATATCATGACGGCAGATACCAAGACTTGGCTCATGTACTTCGACGGGGCATCAAATCACAGCACTATGGCATAGGATTATTGTTAGTCTCACCTGACTAGGCACACACCCCATCATCCGTAAAACTCGACTTCGAAGTCACTAATACTGTTGCAAAGTACGAGGCTTGCATTGTTGGATTACAAGTCACAGTAGCCATAGGGATTAAAATCGTTGCGGTGTACGAAGATTAAACCCTAATCATTAACCAAATCTCAAAAAATTGGATAGTCAAGAATAAGATTTTGGCCCTTTACCAAGCCCATATAGAAAAGATAGCCGAAAACTTTTCAGAAATCCACTATACCTACCTTTCGAGAGAGGAGAACCAATTCACAGACGCGCTCGCTAAGCTAGTGTCCTTGATTATTATCCCTCCCGAAATCAAGATGATGCCCATATACATCGAAAGAAGTGAAGAACTGGCTCACCACTACAACTTAGAAGTGGACACATCAATTACAAATTGAGCGAAGCGTATCCCCGTGGGTGCGATGACCCGCGGGCACAAAGGGTCATTTTCCTTCTCGCTGCACAATTTGCGGTATAAAAAGACAGATTATACCAGAAACCCCCATATGGAGTTAGCCTTGTTTGTGTGGACGAAGAACAGGTGAAACAAATAATGGGTGAAGTGCATGAAGGAGTATGCGGCCCGCATATGAACAGAAGCACGCTCGCAAAGAAAATAATAAGGCAAGGCTATTATTGGAGTACAATGGAAAATTGTAGCCAGTATGTGCAACGATGCAAGAAATGCAAAATCCATGTGAATTTACAACACATGCCGCCTTCAACACTTTATGGCTTGACTTTCTCATGGCTTTTCTCAACCTGGGGAATCGACATTATTGGTAAAATAAGTCCTACGGGCACACACGGACACGAGTACATCCTTGTGGCCATCAATTACTTCAAGAGGTGGGTCAAAGCAGCACCCTACTCGAGGTTAACTTCCAAAAAAATTGCGAAGTTCATTCAAAATAATGTAGTCTGTCCATATGGAGTCCCAAATTAGATAATTATTGATCATGGGTCCCACTTCAAAAAGAAAACTACGGATCTCTTGCAACAATACAAGATACAACATCGTAGGTCCTCTTCTTATAGGAAGCAAACCAATGGCACTATCGAGGCCGCCAATAAGAACATCAAGACCATTCTCCAGAAGATGAGCGAAACCTATAAAGATTGGCCTAACAAACTTCTATTCGCATTATGGTGATATAGGAGCACCATGCGGACATAGTCAGGCGTAACCCCTTATTCATTTGTTTATGGAATGGAGAAAGTCCTTCCCGTTGAGGTCGAGATACCTTCCCTTAGGGGTGGTTCTGGAGAGTGACATTCCCAAGGATGACTGTGTAAGAGGAAGATATGAACATTTAGTCTTACTAGACAAAAGGAGCCTTGACGCCTTGCAAAATGTTCAAATATATCAAAGAATAGTGGCTCATGCTTTCAATAAAAAGGTACGACCACGATCATTAAAAGAAGGTGACTTGGTTTTGAAAGAAAACCGAGCACCTATACAAGACCCACATGGTAAGTTTAGCCCAAATTGGTCGGGACCATACATAATCAAGAAAATCCTTTGCGGAGGAGCGGTCTTGATCATGGATCTTGATGGAATAGAGTTTTCCAAACTAACTAACTTAGACCAACTTAAGAAGTTTTATGCATCATTCCCAAGTTTAATAATCGTTTAACGCCAATATGTTATCCACAATAATGTTAGCCAAAAAAAAAAAGCCAAAATAAAATCCTTTATCATCTTTATCTATGTTCGGCCTGATTCCCATTAAGATACATAGGTAACCTACGAGGGCCTGGACTAAATTTTAAAAATCAACATCATTTACATCGCTTTATTCAAACTACGTTTGGCTTGATTTCCATTAGGATACGTAGGTAACCTGCAAGGGCCCAACTCATTCAAAATATGATAAACACTTCCCTTTCCATAAGGAAAAAAACACATGTTGGCGAAATGTGCTTTGCTTAACACTATGCCCATATTGTAAATTCAAAGTCTCTACTATGCTTTAGGCTTTGCCCATAGTAGGAACTGATTTCTACTTTAGTTTTACTTTTGCTCCAAATCAGCAAACATGATTTGGACCAACAAAAAAAAAGTAAGATTTTAGAAAATACATTCTCTTTTCAAAAATTATAAAGATTAACTATAATTATGCAGCATAAATGATATAATTTACTAAGGTTTTCAAATATTAATTTAAACCTTACTAAAGTTTATTTTCTGGAAAAAGAAATTCTTTTATTTCCAAAGAATATTATGGAATAAATGGGAAGCAAAAAGAAAGACACTACGCAAAAAATGAAAAGAAACTGGCATTCAGCATAACGAATTTGTGTAAATTCGCTGCGTGGCTCAGCGATTTAGCCCATAATCGATGGACCACTAGAGAAACTAGCTTTTGCGTTAAAAATAGAATGCAAACTGAATGCATTCTTGTTCTCAGTGTGCAAAAAACAATAAGAGCCATGCAAATATTCATGCAAAATCGAAACAATAAATAAACAAGAGATGATACAAGATTGAATTTTTTTTTTTCATTGGTTCATAAGTCAAAATTGCAGGATTTCAAAATGACAAAAAAAGAAAAACTAATCCAAGAGTTGGAATCCAAAAAAATATATCATTCTAAAATCCTAGCTAAGGACCTATGCCCTACTCCTTCTCCTTGGGAGGATGATAGTGCTTCGAGAAATCCGCGCTTGTACTTGCCTCATCTTTGGGATGGCAAATGAAGTGCGTCTTCTTCCTCCTCTTGGGAGGTGCCTCACTCGCGGGAAGAACCTTCAAAACCGGGGGCTTCGCCTTTTTCTTCAGTAGAGGAAGAAGTTTCTTCTTGGGTTGGCTAGGTGGAGGCTCTTGCTTCTTCAACCTTTTTCTCTCATTCTCCCCAGACTCCTTGCGCTTGTTTGGGATGTAGGAGATCATCCATGCAATATAATGTCTCATCACAAATGGAGACAAAGTCTTACGGGGCACTACCCAACGCGGACGCTCTTTCCAATAGTTTTCCCAAATCTCCAATTGTCTAATACTCAACTTTACCTAAGGTTGGACAATTGTGTCTTTCCTAGGGAATGATTGTGCTAGTCCATATTGATGCATAACTCGAGTGGGGTAAAACATCAAGAGATGTGTAAGACTTACTACCCCACAATGGGGTATCTCCTCTACGCATCCAACCATGGTGATAAGGCGCTACCACGGGATGTGCCAACGAACGGTCGGGTTCCCTCCCATGTGAATCCTACATTCACCAAGAGCCTTCTCCTCATTTGTGAGTTGGCGAGACAGGAATTGCTTCGGCGTATAGGTGATGAGAGCATCCAGTTTCTTCACCAACCAAAGGTGATCTAAAAGCCGAATCTACAAAGACAAACAAAGAGAGAATAAATAATCATGCAAAAAGAAAGGGAAAAAAAATACAAGCATGTAGAAAAAGAAATAGGCATTCCCAAAGAAGTCACCATCCTCTTCATGCACCAAGCGATCTAAGCAAGCAAGTGTTTCTCCCACGACGAGGGCCATTGGACTACATCTTTCCTCCATCATCTTGATGACATGTGGAAGAGAAGCACAGACCATCTTAGAACTTCCCATAAAAAGGAAGAGGCGTAAGAGACACAAAACGAAGGCCCAAAGACGGAACCTCCTTGCTCTACTATAATTCTCTAAGGGAGGAGGAGAGAAATGTTCGATCAGCTTGGGAAAGTTGAAGTGATCCCCATCAACAATATCTCTAGCCTTCTCGTGATCAAAGCCAAGATAATCCTCATACAAAGATTCAAAGTTATCACCCAACATGGGAAGTGCCATTTTGATGTTTGGGGGAATGCCCAAAATTGCGAAAAACTCTTCCACCAAAGGACACAAGTCTTTGGTCCCTCCTAGGCGGAAGACATGAAGGTCGGGCATCCAAAACTTGATGGATGCCCTTAGGAGAACCCAAACAAGCTTTACTTGTTTGAGGGTGAAGAAAATGGTGATGTTGAAGATGCTTAAACTTTGCTTTTCTACCATGGACATTGAGTTCATCCATGTGTCAAAGGACTTTTCGAAGAGATTGGCCATAAGTTAGGGTTGATTTTTTAGCTTAGAAACGTTGAGAAATAGAGGAATTTTAGAAATTTCGAAGTCTGAGTGCAGTGTTCTTCCATGCATAACCATCAAATTATAGCTACACATGCAAAAACGCTCCCAAAGGTAAAACGAAGCATCGGGCCGGGGATATGGCCCAGCAATTATGGACATTTTCGCTGAGCCACCTAGCAATTTGAAGCATAATCGCTAGGCACTCAACAATTCTCGTCATATTTGCTAGCCTCAAAGTGAATTTTGTCATATTCGCTAGCCTGTCGAATGTCATATTTAAGTGACCATTCACGCAACTTGAGTTAGTTCGGGCTTGGGACTTAATTTTTCATTTCACCCTTTAATCCTTTGCCTCCTTTGTAAATGCACTTCATTTTATTGCATTAGTAATAGTATAATTATTTTTTATTCATTTTTGTACAAAAGTATGTTCGTGGAAATATTTTGTTACAATGTGTACATAATTTCTTATTCTATCTTCTTATTTTAATTCTATTTCTTTTTATTTTTTATTTGTATATATTTGTGCAAATTTTTATTCTTTAATACCATTTTCATATGTATGTGTGTTTGTGAGGAACAATTTTAAGAAAAAAAGTTGTTTTATTAAAAACATTTCCTTTACAAAGAAAGAGAGTTCAAAAAATCCTCGAGGATTCGTTATCTACATAGGACGGCCTACTAATCACTGCCAGGGACGCCGAACCAGCACGCCTCTTGTGGGAGGGTCCCGCCTCTGTTTGGTTTTATTGCACCTTTAAGATTGCATTCAAATCCACCATCTATTGGCTGGTTGGAAGGACGAGCGAGTCCACATCGTAGTCATCAAGACTCTCGATCCCTAGCCTACTCATGTGCTTGGGGCTGTGGGTCCAAACCGCTTGCACGACCCTCGGTCATGCAGGCCGAACGGCTCGAACCCTGATGCTGGGAGGCATGACCACCCCTCTGCTGCGAATGACCCGCCTTATGCCTTGGTTCTCTCACCGGTGGTCCCTGCTAAGGCTGGACGGCCCCCTGGAAGGATAAATTCGTAAAATCAGCCAAAAACATCATAACATTTAATAAATAAAAAGGGAATAGCACAGGGATACCTCTCTCTCATGAGTACGAGAAGCCTAGCTCAAGGTGAAGAGCCTCTAGTTATGCTTCTTCATGGCAAAGACAACCTTCAGGGTCGCTTTGGTCTCCTCCAGGTTCATGTGCAAGGTCGAACCAAGAAAAAACCGTTAGTGAAATGCAACCACTAAAATCGGAAAAAAAAAACAAAGTTGGCAAGCAATTATAATTGGGAACGCAATGGCTGTTCATATTTAACGCTTATTAACGATCGTTTGCGTTTGAAGCGTATTTATCTTTAAATTGACTAACCCATTGAAGAGATTTTATAAAAAGACAACATATTCAGGTTAGATACAATCAGAATGGATCATTTCAATTATAATTGGGTTTATGATAAAAAGAATTTCTATTGCAATTGCTTTTCATATTTAATGCTTTTTGACGATCGTTAGCGTTACAACCTTATTTCTCTTTCAATTGCAAAACCAACTGAACCTCTTGAGTAAAATTTGATCTTGTTCTTGTTATTCATCAAAAATAATGATTATTTTAATCATAATCAACTTTAAAAAATAAAAATA
>ONZA01016162.1:11958-25156 GCA_900322205.1 Kewa caespitosa | reverse complement strand
TTCCCCACTCATCTAAAGCTTGTCTTCTTCGATTCCTAGCTTGAATCTACCACTAATCTCCCTTCATTCTCGAGAAATTTGCTCAAATATAGTGATAGCTCGTTCAAGAATGGTTTAAAGAAATGGTTTGATTTCTTCACATTCTTCATGACCATGATGGTCAAAGGCCCCATTAATGGTGGGGACGACAAGGTGAAGGCCCATGTGGGTCCGATTCACCATCTATTTCGGGGTAGGCTGTGGGTGCCCCGAAATACAAGCCAAAGAAGGTCACACAGCTGTGATGTGGCGCGAATGGCAACCGGAGTTATAGTGGAATCCTTTGGTGCTCTTGCTCAACCTCGATGAGCACTTGTCTTATCGTGCGAGGAAAAAAGAGGTAAGTTTTGAAGGTTTACGCATTGTATTTTCGCGAAATTCATGTATTTCGGTGGATTTTTAATGTGTATGTGTGTATATGATGGACTTGAGATGCAATTTGGGATATGTATGTTATGTATGGATGAAGGTAGATGATGAATGGGTGTTGGTATGTGTGAATTTCGTGAATTCATGTGTTTTTGAGTCACGCACGCCAAATGTTTGACGTAATGCCCCTTAGAGTTTTCGTCGATTTCCTGCTAGAAAATGCACTTGTTATGTTACGTATTATGTTCGTCTTGCCATAAAACATCGAAATGAACCCATTAACTCATGTTTTGTTGCTTTAGAACGTATTTCATGTCATGTATGTTTCTTTCGTTCGGTAATATGCCGAGATGCTCTTTGTTAACATGCATAGCTGTACTTGCACATTGTCCATGGTTTTTCTTGAGCTTTTTCGTTGATTATATTGTGTGTGTATTCTTCTCATAGGAGGAGAGGGCACACTTGAGAGGTTACGGTGGTATAGGCGAGGTTATCGCTACATACCGTTCTCTCGTTAAGGATCTTGGCGATGACTTTATCGTCCGCTTTGAGGAGACATGGTGTCGCCCTCTGTTTTGTTCACTTCCTGGTTACGAGTATGTGAACTCTATGCTTGTACGAGATCTTGTCGAGCACTTCTGGGATACGACCGGCACTTTCCACCTCCCGATGGGCGAGATGACGATGACGCCGTTCGAGTTTGGGTTGATTAGTGGTGTAGGCTTCGTAGGCCTCTGCCCCTGGAAATTAAATTTCCTTCTACTGTGAGTGGGAGAGATTAACGGACATGTTTGGGCCGGATTTCGTGCGGCTTACAACCCCTAACGACGGAGCCGCTCCTTACTCGATGTGTAGGGATGTCCTTACAAACCATCTCGATGATATGACCCTGCATCAGATAGCGCGGGTCTTTTTCGCCTACCTCTTGGCTTGCACCCTATTTGCGAACAAGGGTAGTCGTGTTTACTTTTCTTACCTCCAGGCCCTCGATGATTTTGGGAGGATCAGTTATACGCGCACCTGGCTAAGCTACCCTAAGGAATTACTTGAGACTGGGATACCGTCAAATGAAGAACAAGGACATTCTTCTTGGTGGCTTTTGGATGGTGATCAAGGTAATGCCTCTTGTAGCCTTCAATTGCCTTATATTTATCTATACTTTGAGTTACTAACTCTCTTCTCATGTGCAGTTATGGTTCTATGAGCACTTTTTGGTCTTCGAGTTCTGATGTGACAAGCCCCGCGCTTTTCCGATCTTAGCTCGTTGGTCATCGACTTATCTTACTGCGCCCAGAGAGCTTCCTCTTCCGAAGAACCGGGGGATGCTGAACGAGTTTGCCGCTCTTCAGGTATACATGGATTGCATGTATTTTGCCTTTTGATTTATGTATTATGCACTTTATATTTGATCTAAAGTTTTCTTTTGCTACTTTCCATGTCTTGTACACCCCATGGTCAAATGTGACCGGCGTCCCCGCTGAGGTACGTCATGCGATTCGGGAGTACAATCTGAAGATGATTCTATTCGAGGGCCCTTTTGCTCACGTGTGGTTTCTCGGCGAGCGAGTGACCCGGTAGACCATTGGGAGATGTGAGGTCCCTCAAGATCCACCGGACTCCATCTTTTACCTTGACTGCCTTTATGTGAGGGAAGTCCAGGCTGCTACGTGAGGTGATGAGTTCTCGTACTTCATCCAGTAGCTAGGTGATGACGAACTGGCACATGCTTACAAGGCATTCTGCAGTCTGGCTACTCTTCTTTTCGATAAGGTAAGCCTTCCGTTATGCCTCCTTGCTTTTGACTTTATTCGTGTTTGATGAACTCTGATGGAGTGTCTTGTCATTTTAGGGCGGAATGCGCATTCGTATGCCGTCTATCAGCCATGAGGACGAGTTGGGGACTCGTGTCACACTGGAGGTCCTAGACATACGAGATGACAAATGTGAGTACCTTCCTCTGCCTGAGAGATCTCAGGCATCGCAGGGTATGCATGCAAACTTGCTCTTTTCATTTATGATTTAAGTGGTTGCACTTCACTAATGGATGTCTTTCGTTACCCGGAGGAGACCAATGGGACCCTGAAAGTCATCTCCACCATGAAGAACCATATCTGACGGCTCTTCACTTTGAGCTGCGCTTCTCGTACTCAGGCGAGAGAGGTACATCCCTGTGCTCTTCCCTTTTTATTTTGCCAACATTATGCTTTCTTGTGGCTGATCTTTCCAATCTATCCTTATAGGGGGTTTTCCAGCCTTAGCAGATGCCACCGGGGAGGGCACCGAGGTCTCAGGAAGGTTGGTCACAACAGAGAGGCGGTCATGCCTCTCAGGCTCAGGGTTCAAGCCGTTCGGCCCATACAGCCGAGGGTCATGAGAGCGGTTCTCACCGGCAGCGCCAAGCACAAGAGTAGGTGAGGGATCGAGAGTCAGTTGGTGGCCACGATGTGGAATCGCTTGTCATTCCCACTAGCCATGTCATTCCCACTAGCCAACAGGTGGCGGACCTGAACGCCATCTTGGATATGGAGCACGTCAGACGTAGGCGCGGCCTTCCCGCAAGAGATCTCAGGCGCCCCGTGTTCGCGATTAGTAGGCCGTACCATGTAGATATCGATTTCCGGAGGTTCTCTTGAACTCTCTTTTTTTTTGTAAAAAAAAAAAGTTTTATTACTAATGAAATTTCATTTTCCAAAAATTGTTTGTCGTGCACACATATATACATGAAAAAGAATAATAATTTGCACACTTGCATATAAATAAAGAATAAAAAAGAATAGAATTAAGATAAGAAGAAAAGAATTTATGTACACATTGTAACGAAAAGATTCCCATGAACATACTTTTGCACAAAATTGAATCAATTAACCAAATGTAATAAAAATGAGAATGCATTTACATGGGGGGCAAAGAAATGAAAGCCAAAGCGGAAGAATTAAGTACTAAATCGAAATAACTCAAGATGAGTGAATGATCATTTAAATGTGACGTTCAACGGCTAGCGAATATGACCAAAATCGCCTCCTAGCCCAGTGAATATGAAGGGAATTGCTGGGAACCCAGCGATTATGCCTAATATCGCCACGCCACCCAGCAAATATGATTGTCTTCATTGGGTTGAGTTCCAGGCGTGATGCTTCGTGTTCCTTTTTGTGAGCGTTTCAGCATGTGGAGCTACAAAATGGTGGCTTTGCATGGCAGAACACGTGAACCACAAAATTCTCGAACTTCTCCATTTCTTAGATCTTTTAAGCTCAAAAATATCCCGAACTTATGGCCAATCTCTTTGAATAGTCTTTTGATAGTTGGATGAACTCCATGTATATGGACCAACACCAACATTTAAACACAACCTAGCTATCTTCTTCACCCTCAAACAAGTGAAGCTTGTTTAGGTTCTCCTAAGAGCGCCTATCAAGTTTTGGATGCCCAATTCATGTCTTGCACCATGGAGAGACCACGGAATTATGTCCTTTGTTAGAGGAGTTCGCAGCGATTTTGGGCATTCGCCCGGGCATCAACATGGCTCTTCCCGTGTTGAGCGACAAATTCGAATCCTTGTATGAGGATTATCTCAGCCTTGAACATGAGAAGGTTAGAGATATTCTTGACAGGGATCACTTCAACTTTCTCAAAGTGATCGAGCACTTTTCTCCTCCTCCCTTGGAGAATGATAGTAGAGCGAGGACGTTCCGACGATGGGCATTTGTCTTATGCCTTCTATGCCACTTCCTTTTCGTGCCAAATGGTAAGATGACTCATATGTCTCTTCTACATCTTGTCAAGATGATGGAGGAAGGGTGTAGCCCCATGGCCCTTGTCGTGGGGGAAACACTCGCTTTCTTGGATCGCTTGGTGCACGAAGAGGATGGTGACTTCTCGAAAAGTCCTTTGCTTCTCCAAGTGAGTCTTAATGCCCCTTTGTTTTTTCTTACATGCTTATATATTATTTTTTTCTTTTGCATGATTATTGATTCTCTTTCTTTTATCCTTGTAGATTTGGCTCTTAGAGCACCTTCGGTTGGTGAAGAAACCGGATGCTCTCATCGCTTATACGCCCAAGCAATTCCCATCTCACTAACGCTTGTATGAGGAGTAGGCTCTCGGTGAATGGATGATTCACTTGGGAGGGAACCCGACTGTTCGTTGGAGCATCCCGTGGTGGCATCTTATCAACAAAGTTGGATGCGTGGAGGAGATCCGCATAGCCGGATTGTGAGCCTTACTCACCTCTTGACATTTTACCCCACTCGGGTAATGCACCAATATGTGCTAGCTCGACATATCCCTAAGAAAGACACGGTTGTCCGACCTGAGGTACTATTGAGTATTCCACAACTAGATATTTGGGGCAACTATTGGAAAGAGCATCTGCGTTGGGTAGTGCCCCACAAGACGTTGTCTTCATTCGTGATGGGGCATTACCTTGCATGGATAATCTCAAACGACCCAAACAAGCGCAAGGAGTCTCGGGAAAACGAGAGATAAGGGTTGAGGAAGCAAGCGCTGCCACCTAGCCAACCTAAGAAGAAAACTCTTCTGCCACCGAAGAAGAAGGATAAGGTGAAGCCCCCGGTTTCGAAGGTTCGTCCTATGGATGAGTCGTCTCCCAAGAGGAGGATGAAGACGCACTTGGTTTGGCATCGCAAGGATGAAGCGAGTACGAGCGCGACTCCCCCTAAGGACCATAGTCCTCCTAAGGAGAAGGAGGAGTAGAGCATAGGTCCTTAGGATTTTGAATGATGTATTTTTGTTTTATTCCCACTGTAGGAATAATTTTGTCATTTTGAAATCCTTGCAATTGGACTGTCGAATCTTATGAATCAATAAACATTAATTTTGTATCTTCTGTTATTTGTCCTTGTTTTGATTTTGCATCAATATTTGCATCGCTCTTAATGTTTTTTGCGGTTTTTGAAGCAGAATGTATTCTATTTTGCATTTTGTTTGGGATGAAAAGTACGATACCTAGCGAATTTAAGAAAATTCGCTAAGGGGCCAGTGAATTTGGGCCAAATCGGCCAGTTTTTTTTTTTTTTTTTTTGCGCGTATTGTCTTTCTTTTCTCTTCCCATTTATTCCATAATATTTTCTGCAAATAAAAGAATGTCTTTTTCCAGATAAAGAAATTTATTAAGTTTTAAATGAATATTGAAAACCTTAATAAATTATCTTATTTATGCTCTATAATTACTGTTAATCTTTGTAAGTTTTGAAAAGAGAATGTCTTTTCTAAAATCATACTTTTTTTAGTTGGTCCAAATCATGTTTGACAATTTGGAGCCAAAGTAAAATCAAAGTCCAAATCAGTTTCTACTATGGGCATAGCCTAAAGCATAGTTGAGACTATAAATTTTGAATATGGACATAGTGTTGAGCATAGTAAACACTTGGAATTATGCACTATGGGCATAGTGTAAAGCATATCGCATTCTGCCAATATGTGTTTTTTTTTTACTTATGGAAAGGGAAGTGTTTGTCATATTTTTGAATTAGTCGAGCCCTTGCGGGTTACCTACGTATCCGAATGAGAATCACGCCGAACGTAGTTCAAGCAAAGCGATGTCAATGATGTTGATTGACTTTTAGGATTTAGGACGGGCCCTTGCGGGTTACCTATGTATCTGAACGCGAATCAGGCCAAACGGAGTTCAAGATGATAAAGGATTTTGTTTTTTTTTTTTTTTGCCTAATATTATCTTGGATAATATATGGGCGTTAAACGATTATTAAACTTGGGAATTATGCGCAAAATTTCTTAAGTAGGTCTAAATTAGTTAGTTGGGAAAACTCTATTCCATCTAGATCCATGAGCAAGACCGCACCTCCGGAAAGGATTTTCTTGGTTATGTATGGTCTCAACCAATGTGAGCTAAACTTACCACGTGGGTCTCGTATAGGTTCTCGATTTTATTTCAAAACCAAGTTCGCTTCTTTTAATGATCGTGGTCGTACCTTTTTATTGAAGGCACGAGCTACTCTTCTTTGATACAATTGAACATTTTGCAAGGTGTTTAGACGTCTTTTGTCTAGTAAGACTAAATGTTTGTATCTTTCTCTTACCCAGTCATCCTCGGGAATGTCACTCTCTAGAACTACCCTAAGGGAAGGTATCTCGACCTCAATGGGACGGACTGCCTCCATACGATAAACGAGTGAATAAGGCGTTGCGCCTGTGGATGTCCGCATGGTGCTCCTATATCCCAATAATGTGAACGGAAGCTTGTTAGGCCAATCCTTATAGGTTTCACTCATCGTCTGGAGAATGGTCTTGATGTTCTTATTGTCAGCCTCAACAGTGCCATTGGTTTGTGGCCAAGAAGGCAAGGACCTACGATGTTGTATCTTGTATTGTTGCAAGAGATCCGCAGTTTCCTTTTCGAAGTGAGACCCATAATCACTAATGATCTCATGTGGGACTCCATGTCAACACATTAGATTGTTTTTCTTGAACTTCGCAACTTGTTTGGAATTCGAGTAGGATGCTCCTTCGACCCATTTTGTGAAATAGTCGATGGCAACAAGGATGTACTCGTGTCCTCCTGTGCCCGTAGGACTTATTTTACCGATAATGTCGATTCCCTAGGTTGAGAAAGGCCATAGGGAAGTGAAACCATAAAGCGTTGAAGGCAGCATATGTTGTAAATTCGCATGGATTTGGCATTGCCTACATCCTTGTATTGGCTACAATCCTTTTCCATTGTAGTCCAATAGTAACCTAGCCTTATTATTTTCTTTGTGAGCATTTGCCAGTTTATGTGTGGGCCGCATACTCCTTCATGCACTTCACCCATGATTTGTTTCGCCTGTTCTTTGTCGACGCAAAGAAGGCTAACTCCGTATGGGGTTATCTTATACAATTTGTCTTGGTACACCACAAATTGTGCGGCGAGAAAGCGAATGGCCCTTTGTGCCCACGGGTCATCACACCCTGGGGGATACTCTTCACTCAATTTGTAATTGAGGATGCCAGTATACCGTGGAACTTTCTCTAAAGTGTCCACTTCTATGGTGTAGTGGTGAGCGGGTTTTCCCTCCTTTCTATGTATATGGGCATCGTCTTGATTTCCGGAGGGATGGTTATCATGGACCCAAGCTTAGCAAGCGCGTCCGCGAAATGGTTCTCCTCTCTTGGAAGGTAGGTATAGTGGATTTCAAAAGTTTTCGTTCGGCTATCTTTTCTAGATGGGCTTGGTAAAGGGCCAAGATCTCATTCTTGACTTTCCACTTTTTTGAGATTTGGTTTATAACTAGGGTGGAATTTCCATACACCCTAAGGGTTCTAATCCCTATGGCTACTGCAGCTTGTAATCCAACAATACAAGCCTCGTATTCCGCAGCGTTGTTAGTTATCTCAAAGTCGAGTTTTACGGATAATGGGGTGTGTGCCCCGTCAGGTGAGACTAACAATACTTCTACACCATAGCCTCTGTGATTTGATGCCCCATCAAAATACATAAGCCAGGTCTCAGTATCTGCCGTCATGATATGCTCATCGGGAAATTCGTAGTCTTCCCCATTTTTTTGACCTTTCACGTGGTGGTCAGCCATATATTCTTAAATGGCATGCCCTTTGTGCTTTTCATGTTTTCGTATTTGAGGTCGAATTTGGATAACATGACGGTCCAATGAGCTATCCTTCCTGTCAGTATGGGTTTCTGGAAGATATGCTTGAATGGGTCTTCTAGAGACGTTATATGCACTTGATGATTGAGCATATAGTGTCTTAGTTTTTTAGTAGCCAATACCGTGGCGAGACACGTCTTTTCTAAAGTGGAATAACGCGCCTCATACTCGACAAACTTCTTACTCAAGTAATATATGGCCTTTTCTTTCTTATCGACTTCTTGGCCTATCATGGCCCCCATTGCGGTTTTCATAACCGTTAGGTATAATATGAGCGGTACGCTTGGCGTCGCCGGGCCCAATATTGGCGGTTGGCCAAGTATTCTTTGATTTCGTCGAACGCCTGTTGACACTGGTCGTCCTATTCGACCTTGACGGTCTTTCTTATTTTCTTGAAAATAGGTTCGCATATAATAGTCAATTTGTTTATGAATCGACTATACTGAAGCCTTCCTAGAAAAACCTCTTATTTCTTTTTCAGTTTTCAGGGGAGGCAACTCGATGATTGCATTGATCTTTGAAGGATCAACCTCGATTCCCCTAGAACTGACTATGAAGCCTAAGAGTTTCTCGGATGTAACGCCAAATGCACATTTTCGCGAGTTAAGTTTCATCTTCTATTTTCTCAATCTTTTAGAAAACTTGCGGAGATTGGGTATATTCCCTTCTCGGTCACGAGCCTTGATGATCATGTCATCAGCGTATACCTCGACCCCTTTATGCATCATGTCATGTAAGAAGGTTTTTGCCGTTCTTTGATAAGTTTCCCCGCATTTATCAACCCAAAAGGCATGATACGATAGCAATACGTTCCCCATTGCGTTATGAAAGCCATTTTTAGCATATCTTCTTTGGCCATGAGTAGTTGGCTATATCCTGCGTAACTATCCATAAAGGATAAGAGCTCATGATCTGCGGTATCGTCGACTAGGACATTAATGTGGGGTAAGGAAAAATTGTCCTTGGGACAAGCTTTGTTCAAATCTCAAAAATCAACACACATCCTTACTCGTTCATCCTTCTTCGGGACGGGTACGATATTGGCCAGCCATCGGGGATAGTTGACCACTACAATAAATCCAACGTCGAGTTGCTTTTCTACCTCTTCCTTGATTTTTAAGGCCCACTCAGGTTTCATTCTCCTAAGTTTTTGCCTAACAGGTTTTGCATTGGGGAAAAGTGGGATTTTATGCTCTACGATGGATCGTTGAATTCCCGGCATGTCCTTATAGGACCATGCAAAGACGTCTATAAATTCCTTTAAGAGGTTGATTAGGTCAATTCTTCATTTGGGGTTAGAGTTAGACCAATTTTAACCTCTTGAGGTTTATCTTTAATTTCCAAGTTAATCGTCTCGGTTTCTTCAATTACCGAGGTTTTTTGTTCATGTTCGAGCATGGCCCGCATGACTGACTTATCGTCAGTAGATTGATTAGCGACAAAACAATCCATGGAGTAAGTGGAATCATCATTCCTTTTATTGATATCGTCAAAGAGTACATCAATGTAAGGATCATACGCTTTGGGAATGGGGGAGCCTAGCTTCCTAATCCTCTCGGAAGGAGAATGTCCTACACTAACATCAGAACTGGAATCGTCAGAGCTACAAGAATCTAAGTCACTCAACTTGAACATAGGTTCTTCTCCTATCGTTTATTGGCATCAGACTAGCTCGTCGCTTGTTTGAACACATACGACGATAGCCGTGTTTAGCGTCCGAAGTAGCGAAGGATTAGTCCGTCACTAAAAGGTTGGTCGCAAACTTGATTAGCGTCCGAAACAGAGCATATCCGACGCTGATTAGCGTCTGAACTTCAATCCATCGCTAATGGTTTTTGCGTCCGAATGTGCAATCCGTCGCTACGATTAGCTACCAAATTTCAAAATCAGTAGCAAAATTAGCTCTCGAATCTGAAATTGAAATTCGGTAGCTAATCTTAGCTATGGAAATTAGAATTTATAGCTAATTTAGCTACGAAAATCAGAATTCGATAGCTAATTTAGCTACAGGTTCAGTAGCTAATTCTAGGGAGCACGCTAACAAAGCCCATCACATGTATGCACCTAAGAAAAATCGAACACGCGACATGTTGTGCAAGAGGAAGGACAGCATAGCACCCGACCAAGTAAGAGACTTATTGTCTAAATTCATCATAATAAATTTAAATTACCCACAGGCTCAATATTCAGCGATGGAAAATCTTCTACTCCGACGCTAAGAACTTTCTTTGCGACAGAATGGTGTCATCCGTCGCTAAGTTAGCGAACAATTTTTTTTTAACTTAGCAACGGAAAGCTTATTCGGTCGCTATTAGTTAGCGAAAAAAATTCGGTCGCTAATTAGCTACTGAAAAAAATTTCGGTAGCTAATTAGCTACTGAAAAAGATTTTTCGTCACTAGTTAGCTACCGAAAATAAATTCGTTTGCTAATTAGCTATGAATCAAAACAATTAGTCGCTAAGTAAAGATGAAAAAATTGATTTTGGTAGCTCCACTCCGACGCTAATCACGTATTTTTTTGTAGTGTATGGTGATGCTGAACTTACGCCCGTCGGAAGTTGTCCACTTGCAGGTGCGGCGCCATCCCTCGATTATCCCAGTGGCGGGTGCGATTAGCTTGGAGGGGTCGAATTCTTGGTTCTGGATGGCCAGAACTACGTCATCGTCTTCTCATGCCGGGATTTTCTCTTGCACAAAAAGGAGACCGAATGCATTGTGAGGTAAGGGTTGAGCCCAATCAACTGAGGGTGGGTCCTGAAGCTTTGGGATTTTATTTTCAAGAAGTTTGCAATCCTCGAATATTTCAAGCCCTGGGATTAATCTGCCTTCTTCTTTGAGGTAATGTGGCTTGGGAAATCCGTAGTAAGGAAAATTATTGTCTGCCCGAACAAGTTGTCCATTCAGGGTGTGGGGACAAGTGAGTTTAAGGCTATCGAAGGGAATGCCTTCTCGTATGGCCCTCTTTGGAATTTACTCCCACGGCATCAATTCTTTGATTTCACAAATCGAGGGAGCGTAGCCTAGGTCGAACATGAGGCTCGTGGATTGTGCCCACCGGAAAGAACTCGGGCCCTGGGCGTGCTTTCCTAAACCCATCCCGGGCATGTAGCCCTATGTTCTAAGGGTGGCATTGATATGGAGGTTGGAATGAGGATCAAAGTCGAATGGAACTTTTTCATCCTCGATAGCATTTATTATCGGGTTGAAGCCCCAAAAGTCCTCGTCTTCTTCACCATGGTCTATTTTTAAGACGGGAGTTTTGGACGAGGTAACCTTCATTTGGTCGGCCTCGATCACTAGAACTTTCCCTTTTTCAACCATTTTTACATTCTGGTGAAGGGTGGATGGGACGACATTGATGCTATGTAACCAAGGTCGTCCTAGGAGGAGGTTGAAGGTGGAGGGTATGTCGATCATGGAAAAGGTGACTCGCTTTTCTGTGACGCCAGCTGTAACAGGGATGTTGATGGTGCCGAGCACGCATCTCCTAGAGTTATCACACGCTCGTAAGCCCTGCGATGTTTATGTGAGGTGATATTGGATGCCTAGTCGTTTTTGGTTTCTAAGTGGGCATACATTGACCGCGGACACGTTATCAATGAGTGCCATTGGAACGTGATGTTGGTTACACGTTATTGTAAGGTATAGTGCCTTATTGTGGTTTCGACCTTCTTTAGGTAGGTCTTCGTCCGAAAATGTGATCTTGGTGGGCGATCTTTCCTCCATCAAGAAGCTTACAAGCTGGGAGGGAGACGTTTTGCGTGAAATGTTTATTTTATTGAGTTCGGCAAAGAGTGCTTGCCTATGCTCCAGGGACGATGCCAAGAGTTGCCAGACTGTCACGTTTGCCTTCATTCTTTTGAGTTGTTTAATAAAGGGTTATCGAGTGGTTCTTGTGCCACTACTTCTTTGCCCTTATCAACCGGTTTATCATTGGCTTGGGATGGACCATCTTTTCTCCCGTAAAATCTACCCGACCTAGTTAGGTTGTCGACTTCTCCTCCCAAACTTCGTGTTCGGAAAGCCATGCATCGTCATAAATTTTGTCGTACTTTAGGGATGCATCCCATGCATCCTCTTCATCAATGTCCCATATACCGTTTATGGTTAAGTGACCATGCAATGACACGGGTTCAACAAGTAAAGTGGGGTTGAAGCCTAGGTGTTCGTCGATTGTAGTGAAAATGAACTCCTCATGAGATACGAGGGGATTTTTATTGTTGTTTGGGGCACGTGATGCCTTAGGTAATGATAAGGTGCCATTATCAATAAGGTCTTGGAACACATGTCTTAAAGTCCAACACTTCTCAATCTCGTGGCCCTTGCCACGGTGATACTTGCAATATTTTGACGTATCGTAGCTCTTGGACCTTTTGACCTCTGGGACATCGGAAGTGGGCCCAATTGGCTGTAAACAATTCTTTATTATGAGGCGCTCGACAGCTTGGGTGAGAGCCATGCCCAATGGGGAAAAGGCTCGTCGTTGTCGGCATTGAGGTGCGCCCTCATGGAGGACATTCACCTCATTCACCTTCGCGGTATTGTTCCGCTTGGTGGTGTTATCATTGTTGTTGCCCTTGGTCCATTTCACTTCTGAATTGGGAATCTCATCCTCTATAACTAATCCTACCTCTGTGAGTTGGAGGAAGTTGCTTATGGGTTGGAAAATGAGGTGTTTCTCAAACTTGGGCCTCAAATTGCGTATAAAAGTATGCACCTGGTCTCTTTCTGAGGGCCTATTCACCATGTGGGCAGCCCTCTCTCTCCACCTTGTGATGAAGGTCATAAAAGCCTCACCCATGAGGTGCTTCGTGGCTTCTAACTCCCGCATAGTAACGGGAAGCTCGGTATGGTACGAGTACTGAGCTATGAACTCTCGGCTGATGTCCTCCCATGTTTTGACTCGTTCAGTATCGAGTCCATAGTACCAACTAGAGGCAGGTCCATTTAAGGACACGGGGAAGATGTGTGGGAATAGTTCATTGTCAATACCCTTTAAAGTGAGGGTGGTAGTAAAAAGCCATAAGATAGTCCTAGGGTTGTCAGTGCTCTTGATTTTAGGTAGGTTCGAAAGGACCGTCTTACCGGGTAAGGTACCCGTGAGGTTCGGAATCATCCCCTCGATGTCATGGTATTTGTTGAACAGCTTATTGTGCTTCAGGACAAC
>ONZA01016160.1:16359-27036 GCA_900322205.1 Kewa caespitosa | reverse complement strand
TTTTTATTGGTCCAACTAAGATGAGCTAAACTATTTTTTTCTCTCTCTGGTAGCTCCTTTAGTATAGGTTAATAGATTAATAAAATTACTTATACTTATTTGTAAGAATAGCATTCATATTTTGCATTATGCATTGCACCTAGCTTTTCATCCTCTCCAGCTCATCTCAGTGTTGTCAAAGCATGAGGAAAATAAATTTGTCATGGATTGAAATTCAAATGGTAGATACCGTAATGTAGGAAAATATTGTCCATCTCGTCTTAATCCAATTAACATGAAATGCCTCGAGTGAGGTTCTCGAATCCAAGGATCTGCAGAAACAAAGACCCCAGGGTAGCCCACCGGATGCATATAAATGGATAGAAACAAGAATGCCCCATTTATGAAGAAAAGATGTACAAATTGTTCTCAGATTGCGCCGGTTAGTGCGAATAAAAGGATCGACAAGAATGTACAAGATCATCGACGCAACATGTATTACGTTTATGATAGGCTATAAAGAAAAGACGTACAAATTTACAAGTTCTTGGATTTACTCAATAATTCACAAGATTGTACAATATGCCACTACAAAATCGGCTACTTCGATAGTCTTCCACCATTGTAATGCAAGTTTCGCAATTCTGCCAAACTGAAGCAAGCTTTATCCATATAAATGATCTTGAGACTGATACCTTCGACTGACTTCTGATTCCAGAGACCAAAATAGACAACATGAACAAATGCCTGCCTGTACCAAAATTGAGAGCGTAACTGGTAAATGGAATATGTTAATGTCACTTGAAGATGCCAGTTCTTGCTATTTGAAATCCAAACTTACAAGAGTTATCAACAGTGCTTTGATTAATAGACGGAACAGTCATAAACGTCAATGAAGTTGTTAACTAACCATCAAGAGGATCACCATGGATCATCATCACAAGAAACAGCGGAAACCAATGTAGCTCTTAGCTCATCGATGTGCTTTAGTAGTTGTTCATTCTCAGTAACTCCTTTCTGTACCTCAGCTTCCAGGGCTGCAATTAAATAATTTGCAATGTCAATGCAAGTTCATAAAACCAGTAAAACCTGCTTCATTGCTTCAATATGTTTACATTTTAAGTATCATCATACTCAAATTCTCCACGAACTTTGGCATATTACAATGACCAACCCTATTGACATAACATTCAGTGGCAGTGCAGCAAAAGTTAGCAGTTTAGCACCTCTTTTAGTTGGTGAAGGAATAAAAATATCTAATACACCTCTTTTTGTTGGTGAAGAAATAGAAATATCTAATAACCTTATGGAGAGGAAAAAAGTTTCACAAAATTCATTCTGATTCTGAAGAAAGATCTTCACAAGTTTTCAATTTTATTTCTATTTTGGTTAGAATGTAAAATTATTAGCAAAAAAGCAATACAACCACCACTACAATCGAAACATAGCATAGACCTAAGCCCTTCTAGGAAGGGTTCAAACTTTAAAGGATCAGATATGGACGGGGAGAAACACACCAATAAACAATAGACCCTGTAATAGAGAAGTCAGCTTCCTCTACGTAACAGAAAACTAACATGGATCTTCAACATGTCTGTTAGTTGTTCAGCGCTGTAGGGCCTGACGAGACTTCTCTCTAAAAATACTATCAATTCTCTGGCCAGATCAAGTAACAGCAAGTAATCACAGCTGCACACTTGAAATCCATAACTTTACACTTCTATCAATTCTCCCTGCAGAACCTTTAAAACAGCTTTCGTAAAAATAACGCAGGCTTGAAAGCTACAACCAGTTACCCACAATAGATTACACCCAGTACTTTAGGTGAGTGTAAGCAGTGAAAAAGGAGATGGTCCCAAATTTCAGCCTGTCAAAAACAAAGATAACAGGTCTGATCAATATTTAGCATGAACCTAGCTACACGATACTTTGCATGAACTCTCTTCTCATCCACAATCCACTCTACAAAACTATGCAAGTTAAAGAAAACTACCCCCATTCAGTGGTTTTCCACTTTGTATGACCAGCTTTAAGATTCTAATTGTAACCAGAAGGTGCAGAAAATACGCCCTTCTCATTGCCCAGCCGCCCCATACCCCTGCGTGAACCTGCTAGCCAGAACACATTTCATCCCATAGTTTCAAAAGCTTTCTCCAGTTAATTAATTCTCAGTACACAGTGCCCAAATTCATTTCCAATTATTTGCAATTTAAGCTTATCTTTCGCCAGTCCAGTGCAAGGTCGAGGACAGCTAGTCAAAAGCCTTAAGTGGAACCTAGAAATGCATAAGGGACCTTTTCACGAAACCAGCTGTGAGCTGACCCAGCTGAAAACAATGCTCCTCTAGCAAGACAAACCAAAGCAAAATTTGAGGAGAATATGTACTCCCTCCGTCCCACAATAAACTTCTCACTTTCCTATTTGGTCCGTCCCAATATAAACTTCCTATTTCCTTTTGGTAATTGTTTTGTGGTCCTTAGCAAAAGTGAGTGGTGAGAGTGAATCTCAACCACACAATTTCAATTCCTTAATAATTGTGCCAAAAGCAAATGGGAAGTTAATTGTGAGACGGAGAGAGTACTATATTTCTACTCAACCAAAGAAATTTCTTCGGTTTCCAAGTTCCCAGGGCAACACCACACTATTGCTACAAACAAATAAATCCAAATCTCATTCTGGCTTACACAAGCTAACTATGTATCGCCTAATAACAAATAAATGATAAAAACCCACCTCATTGCATTTATTGAAATTAACATTGAATTCCCAGCTGATCTAGACCATTTTTTCTTAAAGGTAAAAGTCAATGTGATCTCTATATCATTATGGCTAGCTTGCACCAAGAGAGAAGTGAGGGTGTAACAGAGTTCAAAAGTCACAGGTTTGAGTGCAAATCTAAAACATATGAAAGCCATACCCATGGCCTCTGGGGTAAGCCTCGCTGTGCTTGGATGAGGGTGTTTGTCATGTTGTCTAACAGATTGCATATGTAACTATCTAAACAAGAAAGGGCATCAGATCTGTTTCTTCCAAAGCTTTAAGGATGACCACCCAAAGATTAAGATCATTCACCTCAGACGACAAGAATAAAAACGATCTATCTTTGACTGTACACGAGAAAATGTTTAGCGGATTAAGGATCCGTTTGGCACGCCTTCTTCTAGCTTCTACTTTTTGCTTAAAACTTCTTCCTTTTCTTTCTCCATCCTCTCCTTCCCCCTCCTCCATCTCCACCACCTCCAACTTCTTAGATATTAAAATGTGATAATAGAATGGGCAAAAAGTTGAAGTTGAAAATTGGAGCTTCAACCAGATGCAACTTTTAGAAAGTCGAAAGTGGAGGAGATGGAGGAGGGAGGAGGGGAGAATTGTGGAAACAATGAAGGATTTTGAATGATGAGGTAGAAGTTGGAAGATGTTGGGCCAAACTAAGCTTAATCATTCTTCATGGAGAAAAGAACACTTGAAATTAACACAGTCATTTACAACTTTTACAACTTTTGATGATATCAAAAACATTAGTTTGTATTATTGGGAATTAAATAAAGCAGAATTGATTAGTTCACCTAAGCAGCTAAACACAGAGACAAGCACTTGTTAAAGAAACATATACAGAACACGAGGTATGAGATCTGCCAAAAGCTATTGAGATGGAGCAGTGGACTTGTGATGCACAATGCAAACATAGATTGCAATCCACCATGATAAATAAATAACAACATGAAGTTAGAGTACAACAACAATAACAACAACATGTAAACCTTAGTCCGAGACGAATTTGTGGTCAGCTAGCATGGATCAATGAAGACATGGGAACACACCACCCATACACCCCCCCCCCCCACACCCCACACACACCGCTCACACACACACACAACACTAAGTCATGATCTCCCACTAGGATGCTCTCCTTCCCCTTAGTCCAATCCTCCATCATACTCTCTTCGAGGTTAAACATCGTCATGTCAATTTGTGTCACCCTTATCCAAGTTTTCTTAAGCCTCCCTCTACCCCTTAAAATCTCATTTTCGTTACACCCTTTCTTCTAACTGGTGCGCCATCAGAACTTTTCACATGGCCAAAACAACATAACCCAATTCTCCTTCATCTTAACATGAAGTTAGAGTCCCACATAAATCTTGAAATAGACTCACAGACACAGTCGATCAAACACAATGCTTTGTTGCTGAAATAACATGAAACTCAGGCATGTAGACTGATTGTTTCAGCAGTTGCTAAGTTGGCTTCAAAACACAAGCATGTATGTCTTCATAAGATTGCTACTGCTTCAAGAAAGGAAAGCAAAAGAATTACCAATGTTAGAACTATGAAGATCTTTAAGAGTCTCCTCCATGAATGCAGACACTGAACTTGTCAAATGGGCGTGCATCCGATCAAGGTTATGAATCTCATCCTCAAGAGATTCTTTCTCCAACAGCAATGTCTGCAGTTCATTGCTTTCATCACCTTCAATGCTCCTTTGAAATTGGATGCATGTCATGGTAAAACTTTCCCTATCCAGTAAGGCTAGAATTAGCAATTTGCTTATTCTCATTATGTGGTGTCATGTCATTAAATCTAATTTGAGGGGCCACTAGATCATTACAAGAACAACAAAATGCTGTAACAATGCCCCTATAAATTTTAAGAAAGAGGATAATGTTCACTACCAAGTTGATTGAAGTTAAGTTATGGAAGACTGTTCCAAGCATACAAAAGTTATATTGTGTGACACAATGTTGATATTCTCACACTAGGTCCTTGGTTGACATTGCTGTAACAAGATCTCTACAAACGTGTCCGGTGAAAGAAATGATCTTTCCACCAAGAAATTAGCAGACTCCATCAACAATTAACAGATACTAATTGCATGAATTAAAATATTGGGTTTTCCTACAGGAATAGCAAAAATTTTCTTTCTTTCCAAGAAGGGAAAAAGAAAAAAAGAAAAAAAAAAAATTGACCCCCTTAACGCGCACCTAGAATTCAATGCTCAGTTCCAAAGCACCCCTAAGACCAACATGCCAATATAAATGGAATATTCAGTAGAAATATACTGAAAATTCCGCTTCATAAATTGTAGTGGTTCAACAAATACTTTAGAAACTAGGCATTGTTGCTATGAAGAATTTTCAACTTGATTCAAAGAATATTCTGTACCAAAAAAAAAACAACATTCAGCAGTTGAAGTGTGGATGACAGTTGCTCCTACTTCCCAGACTAAAGTTGACAAGAAATGCAGGTTCTTCTTCGCTGCTAAACTTGGAAAACTTGAAGCAATGCCTTAAACGAGAAATGTTTATGAAAATCTAAAACATTCTTAAGACTTAAGAATTCATTTAAAGTTATTAGGTTTGGGAGAAGTCTAAACAGGAAGACTCGTCAGTCCCTCCACAGTCCACGACTCTTTGAAGCAACCAGAAAAAAGGCGGCTTGAGGTGAGTGAACTCAGAATCTAGTTGCTTTAGTTGCACTCAACACTCTCAACAGATAGCATCTGACACCAAAAGTAGGCAGCATTTTTCTGTGATTTTCCTCATTCTTATTTCTATGAGGTTTTGATGTTACAGCTAGTGATTTTCCTCATTCTTCAAATCCAATGCTCAAAAATTTGATTTTAGGGCTAGTTTGGCCTAGCTTCTCCCAACTTTAACTTCTCGCTCTCTAGTCCTTCCTTTTTCCCCTCTTCCTCCCCCCCCCCCCAACCTCCTCCATCTTCACCACTTCCAACTTATAAGTTGATATGAGGCCCGAAGTTGAAGCTGCACTTTGGAGTTTCAACTTTTGGTCCCCTTTCAATCTCTAAGAAGTTGGAGGTGGAGGAGGAAAGGGGGGAGGGCGAGGGGGAGAGGGAGGGGGGGTAGGGGGAAGAGGGAGACACATAGTCTGAAGAAGATAGGACAAACTAACCTATGCACGAAAAGAAGCTTATTAATGTGGCTTAAGACAATGAAAATTCTTCCATAAAATGAAAGCTCTTCTATAAACAAGGACCTTATAAATGCAGAAAAGGAAAGTAGAAGAATATGAGAGAACAAAGGTACCGGTTTATATGAGTCCTATGGAACCAAGAAATAATAGCATAAGCCAATGAATCAGTAAGCCAAGCCTTGAATTGGAGAGTACCGCTTCTTGTTCATTCTCTCGATCAAGTCATCTCTCTTCCTTCTAAGATGATTTATTTCTTTCGCCAAAGCTGTTACTGAGTTTCTTGAGTTGACTATGAATATAGAAACAAACAAAGGAACAACAACTAGCTGTAACATCAAAACCGCGTGGAAAAGTTCGTGCAGTGAAAGCGAGTTTAATATCAGCTGTAAATGATAGAGATACAAGACACAATAATCACAACAAATAAATTATTGAATCTACAAATAAGCTTGTCAGAAAAATAAAGCCTCAGCTGACATATTTGACATCCTTCAAGAGCTAGCATTGCTATGGGCTATGATACTGTTTTCCACTTGTTTATCTCTTACTTCTCGACATAGACCCTCAAGATATCATTAACAAACAACTTGGTTTGAAATCTGTTTTAATAAGGGTAAGATGAGATCCTTCATGTCCAGCCTATGCCTTTTTTTTTTTTTTTAAGAAAACGTGAGTAACAACATCATCATAATCTACGTAGATTTTATCAACTTTTTTTTTTCCAAACAATTTCCGCAGTACCCTGCATTAGTGAAGGCAAGAACAGTCAAAACTGTTTTATTTAGGGTAAAATGACAAAAAATTCAAATCTTTGACCCAACTACTTAAAGGGAAAGCCTTACTACATTAAACACATAGGATGGATGGATTGGTTCAGGAATGCTACGAAGGATGATAGTACCAAGCCAAGAGCAGATGCAACAAAGAGGCCTGTGATAGCACAGGCAGCAGCAACGGAAAGTTACAGGCTGTCCATTGCTAAGAGCTTAGAGGTTCTGTGTGTTTGCTTCATAAGCGACGTCTTGTCCGTAGTCCATGAGTTCAAAAGGGTAACCCCATTTCCACATTTAGATATCATCATTGAATACATTATTGTCCCAAGTCAAGATTTCATGTCTTTTTCTTATTCCCATATGACACTGGTCGGTGATACAGATGCCCATTTGCGGCTGTGTCCCCACCGAGGGGTTGAGCATGTTTCCATAGAGAGTTTTGCACCAGGTTCAGGACCATGAAATTCATGATTTATAAAAGCAAATCACTGCCGTCCCACTTCCAGTTTCAAAAAGAAAAGAAAAGAGAAAAAGAAAACACTTATAAGATATGTTTTGGTAAGTGGCTCTTACAGAAGCCAGCAGGGATTCATAGCTGAATATACCTAAGCCTTAAAACATGAAGCTGTTAGGCACTTGCACATGGAATAATTCGTAAGAGAAGCTCGCTCTGTTATTTTCATACTTCCCATAAATTAATATCTTACTTTATAAGTACTTCGGAATTAGTGAGCTTCGAACTTCCAAAATTTCAAACATCAATTCGTAGACTCTCGCCACTACATTTTCCCAAATCCCTACCGGAATACCAAAAATATGTTTAAACAAAAGAAAGTCAATTCCAAAGCAAAATATCAAACTTGCTTCCCAAAATAAGAAAAGTCTCCACAAATATGAATACAGTCCTTAACAAACTATACTAGGCAAAAAGGGATTATTTTTTTCAGAACACTTTTGGCTCCCTCCTTATTCAGTTATTCCTTCTTCAATCTGTAACAAGTATTAATGGCATAATGCTAATGGCTTGACTTGGGCTTTCACACCGTTCAAGAAGTCCTCTATAAGAGATTGAATATAACATGCCAATTTCCACACCTTGCTATTTGACAAGGTCGAGTGCATTCAAAATTGCCTTGTTTTGCTCAAAGGAAGTATGTGGATTCACACACGAGCAAGTTGTTTAAATAGAGCACATCTGTTAGTACACACGAGCTTCTATTTCTTTTTTTATTTTTTTTTGGTTCATAAGAACCATGAAGAGCAGTCTGACTGCAATAGTACAAACATAGGGGGAAGGGAGAATGCAACCTGCAAGCTAATAATGTACACAGGACCTCAATTTCAACTTTCAAGCACTAGGCGAAGACCTCATTGGTATCATACACAAGTTAGTTGTCCCACTTAAACTACTAAGGATCATATCATGGGTTTAAATAATTATATTCTCCTCATTATCTCTCCTCCAATAAAATCAGAACTCACATGAACTTTGTAAACCGGACTAACACAAAGCACGGACGTAATTTTGAGCACAAATCTCAAATCACCGCAAATATAAACAGAAGAAATACAATCTCCTCATCTAAAACCATCAACATTAAGCTAATTATCATCAATCCTCAACATCTATCAGGTAGACACAAAACACAAACCCTAACTATACCAAATCATCTACTCTCATAAAATCAAACTCGAAACCAAACAAACAAACCGAAAGGAATGAAAAACAATTCATTCCTAATCACAGACAGATGCATTCATACCAGTGACAGCAATGAGACCGTTGAGCTCGAACTGAGACAGGTACATCAACTTTGTAAGCTCCGATTCTCTTCCGGAAAGCGCAGTCTCGATCTCATCACACTTGACGATCTCCGACTCGATTTCTCTCGTAACTTGAATACTCTCCTCAATCTCTTCGTTAACCTAACAAATCGAAATCAAGATCATCACAAATTCACAATAAAAGAACTTAAGTTCGAAAATGAGAAGAAATTCGAAAACCCTAGCTTTGAGGAAAAATTATCGAATGTTAGGGTTTTGAAAACGTACCTTGTCGAGCATGTCCTTGAGTGCTGAGACTTGGCATAGGATCGCACTTGTGTCCTCCATTTCTCTCTCTCTCTCTCTCTAACTTTCTCTCTCTAGATTGTGAAAATGCCCGCGAAATTGTCCTTTAAAGGGAATTAGTTGGGCCTAGAGCCCATCCCTTTTGTTTCTTTTTTGGATGGTGGACTGTGTTGGGCTGTTGGGCCTGTAGCCGACGGACTCGCAACCTAATTACGTAATGATTGACTTTATTGATCAACAATAGGTTGAGGTATTGACTTAGATTTGGTGTATGGGGTAGTAACTTTTATGGGATGATATTTGCATTTTGTATTAGTGATACTTAAGAAGATTTTGATTTTTGAGAGGGGTGGTTCTTTATTTTTAGATGTGTAACTTCCACTACGTTACATGGAACAAGTTTATAAAATGTCAAATTCTTATATAGACTTGGTTTACGTAACTGACTAACTAGGAGTCGCTCATCTAAAGTTGATGGAGTCACCCCTCACAATTTCTCAGAGGTGAGTCTATTTGAGAGTTACAACTATATGATACGATAATCACCCCATAAAAACTAATTCATATGAAAGGGCAGAGTGAGGGGGGCTAGTAAGGGTCATGCCTCCCCTATAGCCTAGAGAAGGCATGTATAAATTTCTACCCTTGAATAATACTAATACGAACTTGGTGTAGTGGTCTCAGCTCTCTTTGTAGCTCGAGTCATTTATGATCGCGAGGACGAAAAATCGAAGTTGGTGGCACCCCTATTTTCCCATCTTTGCTTTGTTCTTGGTGTTATTGTTTTGTGATGTTCTTTGGCATGCCTTTGCATTATATTATTTACAAATGCACATTACTTCCTCTTTTGTTACTTCTCCAAGATTCTATTTAACTTCTAATTAATTTAGTTATGTTGTGTTTGGTAATTTGAATTTGAAATTATAAATTTGAGATGAGTTTCTGCTAATTTTTTTAAGTTTTGATTTCATCCAGATTCATTGTCTATCACAAAGCCACAAATTTGAAGGATTTTAAATCACACCCCTACCATAGTATTTGAAAATTTTCTATCTCCACTTCTTTGTCTACATGTGTAGGATTCCAAATGAATCATCATAATAGACTTGAAGAACATTTACTCTATTGAAATCCAAATTTTCAAATTGAAGTTCCAAACACACCATTTGTCCTTACTTTTTTTTTTTTCACCTTGTGTTGCCTTTACTTGTCTCTTTGTCAGATTAATATTATGATATAAGGAAAAACTTTTAGACATAACAAAAATTTAAATCATTTCCATAGTCAGTTTATATAGTACTCCCTCCGTTCCGGAATCATCTTTCCATTTTGTTTTGGCACGGAGATTAAGAAAAATCACTTTTTGTTGGTAAATACTCAAAATACCCTTGCTCTTGAGAAGAGATAAAAAGAGAATGAAGGGGACCACCCATGTGAATTTGTTTGTAGGTAGAAAGATTGAGAAAAGAAAATGACATTTAAGACATTTCATGATCTAGAACTTGCCAATTAAAGAAATGAAAAGAAAAATTCGGGACAGACCAAAAAGAAAAATGGAAAGAAGAATCTGGGACGGAGGGAGTAAGATTTTATTTTTACGTGCCACTTATTATATACAAAATAATTCCACATAGTTGGCTTGCATTTTCCTTTTCTTTTGTTCTTTATTTTCTGGTATTTCTTTTATGGTATAATGTATGCTAGAATGTAAGCTGCTTTTGGCTTTTCTAAAAGTTTTACAAATAGTATATGCTAGAGAAACTAATAGTCATAGGTAAATCATCAAAAGTGAATTTGACGAAGGTAGTATAAAACTAATTTCACTCAATTAATTATTTAAATTATTAAGGTACATTAAATAACAATAAAATATGTATTATTTGGTCTCTTGATATAATGAATTTAATGACATAATAAACGAAAA
>ONZA01016159.1:8582-22662 GCA_900322205.1 Kewa caespitosa | reverse complement strand
AAATGGAGGAGGGAGAGGAAGAGAGATGGTAGAGGATGTAATGGAGGATGTAATCAAATATGAAGAGGAGGATGTAATCCCCATTCCTCAACAAAATTCATGTAAACAAGATCACATCCTCCTCTTCATGTTTGATTACATCATCCATTACATCCTACTATCTCTCTTCCTCTCCCTCCTTCATTTTTAGTTATATTTGATTACATTTCATTCTTTACCAAACGAGCCCTAATTTATTTTCGAAATTTATTTTGATAATTATACTAATTAGTTTAACAAATATATTATGATTCAAAAATATTAAAGGTAGTAGACGTATTTACTTGGTGGTTTAAGTTAGAGAAGTTGATGGGTAAAAGTTTAGATGCAAAAAGAAGAGAGACAGAAAAAAATAAACAAAAAAGTGCCTAGCATGAGATTCTAACCATTGACCCCCTAGTTAGAACAAGGAGTGCTTTGCCACTGGGCCAAGCCCATCTTACTTGCTTTTAATGCCCAGCTCCTTATACTTAAGCCTAAACCTGCCAGAAATAGAAATAGAAAATTTCCAAAATGCGAAGGTCGATTGTGTTGCTCTTCTTAAGCACGACTTTCCTCCTCTTCCCCTCATTCCCAATTGACTCTCTCTTCCTTTCTCCTTCTAGGACATTCTTCTCCTTCTCCTCCATTAAAACAACCCAAAAAACCTCCATAACCATCACAAATTCAAGCTCCACCACCACCAAGTTTTCTCTCTCTAAGTATTTGGGAAAAACTCTTGAACTTCTCCCTCTTTTTAGTATTTATATTTACTTTGTTGAAAACATGCTTTGGGACCAAATTTTGCTGCCCGAAATCGGCAGCCACCACGGGAGCCTCATGTTGGCCCATGCGCCACCACAGAGGTGGTAGTTTGCCTCCCGAATCACCCAATAACCACGTAGTGGTTAACCCATTACCTAATTTCTTTAAAATTAATGTTCTAAAGTTAAAAATGTTAATTGTTGAGAAAATTAGTTTTACTATAAGTAATTAGTACTTTCGAGAATAGCATTATTGTTAATAAAAATGTCACCTTTTATAGAATATTCTACAAGTGCGCGCGCGCGCGCACACACACACACACACACACATATATACAAGTTTGTATTATTATGTTTAAGTATGTGTAAACGTATAAGTCTTGAATTATTCTTGTTGTTAGATTTACGTAATCACGACTTCGAGAAATAGAAGCTAACTCGGGTTTTATGCGTGCTAATACTCAAGGTAATAATACACCGCTATCTTTATGATGCCATCTTTATGATATTTTACGCGATGTGAAATTTGGTTTACTTGTGCTATCTATGTCTTGATGTGTATGTGGAAAATGTTTATCGGTTATTATGCATGTCGGGTTTTCAGGTTTATGAATGATTGTTTAGGATATGTGAGCTGAAAGTATGATTGCATGTGTAATCTAAGTGAATTAGATGATGGAAATTATCGTTAATGAAATTCATATTAAGTTGTGGCCCTATTTTAGAAAGCTTGTTACATTAAAGGATAAAGTTATATGTCGAAGTGATGTTGTACGCTCCTAAAGTATTGCATTGATATGGGTTATGATATACTAAGTGTCTTGTTGACTTGTATGCTTGGATGAACTCGTTTCTGTTTAAAATGTACTAATTCTTGTCGATATTGCCTACAGTGCTAAAGTATAAGTTGTTACACGTTTGTAAAATAACATGTTTGATTTGCCCCTGATATTGAAAATGGATTATATTGCTTAATAATTTGAAAGTGAGCTTATGTTATCGACTTACAACTTTTGCTATGAATTATTAAAAGTTATACCTTGACTTTATAAGTTAAGGTTAAAAGAATGAATGATTGTTCCTCTCGAATGTCGCCATTATCTTAAAATTGTACATTTGTGTTTATGTGCTTCATGAGACAATAATGCAATGAATGTTCTAAATACAAAGATCGAGGGCAAGATAGCTACTAGGTGGATCCCCTAGTGGTGAGGAACGGAAACAAAGTTTATATATGGTGCAGGGCCTGACTGAGTGGTTGGTACGGGGTCCGGTGACAATGTTATATCATCGTTCCATAGTTACTCGACTGAGGATTACCTACGGAGGAACTATGGGGGTGTGCACACTAGACCTAAAGTTTTATGGCCATTAAGTAAAGAAAAGGAAAGGAAAATTAGGGTGACGACCCTCATTAATGAAGTGGATGACTGAGCATTGCTATGGTTAACTGGCGTTCTTTTCCCTCAAATAAAATGATCAAGTGTTGAATGTTAAGTGAAGAAATTATATTGGTTCGAATGTGATTAATGCTTGATTTTTATCCTTATGCTTTGAATGTATGATTGTATGATGTCTTGTATGCGCACGTTTGCGTTATGCATTATCGTTTGTATGACCTTGTAATGGGCGATGCATTATTACTCAGTGTTGTCGATGAACCCCCGTTATGGGCTTTTATGAATTTGATTAAATTCGGAGAATTCTTCATTGTGTTTCTTAGGGTATTGCGGGAATGAGCGACGAGGAACACGATCATATGGATAGAAGACGCTCAACTTTTAATATATTAACTTTAGTACCTACATTAATACTAAGTAGTAGACCAAGAATTGATGTAGAACGGTTGTAATAGTCTCTAGATTTTGGATTCCATCTATTATGGTTGTTTATGTTAAAAGTTCACTTAGACCTTTATGGATGAGTTATTAGTTGTGGACCTTATAAGATTGTGTTCTTGCTTTGTATTTATTCTTCGGAATAAGTATAGAGGTAACACCCTTGATTTTTAAGTGTTGCTTTCGCAACTTTTAAGAAAATCAAATTAAATCCATTTTTCCGCATTTCTAAAATGTTTGAAAAATTGGTGGTATTACAAAATGTGATCGTGGTGGGCGATCTTTCCTCTGTGAGGAAGCTCACAAGCTTCATGAGAGACGTTTCAGGAGAGATGTTCAGTTTACTCAGTGCAGCAAGGAGTGCTTGCCTATGCTCCAGAGATGAAGCTAAAAGTTGCCAGATGGTGACATCAGCCTTCATCCTTTTTAATTGGTTCAGCAAAGGGTTATCGAGTGGTTCCTGTGCCACTACTTTTCCCTTGTCAGTCAGGTTTTCCTTGGTCTAGGGTGGACCATCCTTATTCCCGTAATACCTTCCTAACCTAGTAAGATTATTGACGTCACCTTCCCATATCTCGTGTTCGGATAGCCAGGCATTGTCGTAAATCTCGTCACATCCTAAGGATGCGTCCCATGCATCCTCTTTTTCACTATTCCATATCCTGTTAATGCTTAAGTGGTCAGGAGGTGATACGGGTTCAATAAGCAAGGTAGGATCGAAACCTAGGTCATCATTTGATAAGGCGAAAATGGACTCCTCATGAGATGCGAGAGGATTTTTATCATTGTTTGGGGCACAGGCGGCATTTGGTAATGATGATGTGCCATTATCAATGAGATCTTGGACTGTGTTTCTTAAAGTCCAACATTTATTAGTTTCGTGACCCTTACCACGGTGATATTTGCAATATTTAGTTATATCATAGCTCTTGGACCTTTTGTCCTCTGGGATATCGGTAGAGGGCCCAATTGGCTGTAAATAGTTGTTTTTGACTAATCGTTCGAGAACCTGGTTGAGAGGCATACCCAGTGGGGCATAAGCTCGTCTCTCTCGACATTGAGGCGTGCCTTCATTGAGGGCAATGACCTCATTCAGTTTTGCGGTATTGTTTCGCTTAGTGTTGTTGTTATTATTGCTACCCTTAGTCCATTTAGCTTTCGTATTGGGAAGCTCATCTTTGATCGCCAAACCTACTTCCATAAGTTGAAAGAATGTGCCTATGGGGTGAAAGATCACGTATTTCCTAAACTCGGGTCTCAAATTACTTACTATGATACGCACTTGGTCTCTTTTAGAGGGCCTATTTACCATATGGGCAGCCCTCTCTCGCCATCTATTGAAGAAGGTCATGAATGCCTCACCAGTGCGGTGCTTAGTGGCCTCTAAATCTCTCATTGTGACAAGGAGCTTAGTATTGTATGTATACTGAGCTAGGAACTCTCGGCTTATCTCTTCCCAAGTTTTGACTCGTTCAATATCGAGTCCATAATACCAACTTGATGCGGGTCCATCTAAGGACATGGGAAAGATGTAGGGAAACATCTCCTTATCGATACCCTTCACAGTAAGGGTAGTGGTAAAAGCCCTAACATGGATCCCAGTTGTCAGTTATCTCGATATCATGGTACTCATGGAATATTTTTTTATGCTTCAGGACATACTCAAACCTTTTCAGCTGTCCCTTGATTGGGTCAACCTCCTCAGCGTTCTTAGTTTCCATATGAGCTACCTTGTCAGTCAAGTTCTGGATGAGGAGGGCAAGATCTTGGATGGTAGGTTAGTTGACCATTTCGAATGTTGATTGTCGTACAACCGAAGGAGGTGACTTGAATTCTGTAGAGGACGAACGCGAAGGAGATGGAGTAGGTGGTGGTGGAGAAGATCTTCTATGAAGCCTATTGTTCTCGCCGCGTGTCCAACAAACAGTTTTCCATAGAGTTAATTGGGGAAGTATTAGAAGGGATAAAAAAAGAAAAGGTCCAAAACAGGAGAAACCTAAACTTCTAATGGTGAAAAAATGGGCGCAAAGCCCCCGGTTAAGGGTTCGGTCCAAAAATGCAATGCAATCACACAAATGATAGGCACGCAAATGCCAAGTGCTCCCTATGTTCAGATTCTAAACAATTGCTCTAGTTCCTCTAAAGTTTCAATAGGGTTTAGGTAAAATAAGGCTCCCATGACATGGATGAACTTACAATGTTATGGAGTGCATATGCGCCGTAAGTTACCACTCTTCTCCATCGAATAGATGAAAGAAAGGTCATGAGTGGAGAGTCATTTACGATTTACATGGAGAATCAAAAGGATCCCCCATGTAACCGAACTTGTCTCCTAAGGTTTGATTATGGGATACCTATTTGCGCGTACGCATGAACTACATGGATATGATGCAAATTGATCCAAATTGATTGATGTTTTATTTTCCTAATTAATTTTCTAGTTTCACCCTCTTTTAGTTTATCCCCAGCAGAGTCGCCACTATAGGGGCCACGACCCTCCCGCTAGGAAAAATGGCAGAAGTTGAAGAAATACGCGCGTACCCGCCACGGAAATCGATGTGTTTTGGGGGTTAAAATGTCTTGTTTTTGTATTGTGCTAAATGGCACAAATGTGATGTTTTAGAGTCGCCACCTTGTTTTAAGAGAACAAATAAATCATCTTTTGACTCATTAATCTTTTAACCAAAGCATAAGTTCCTGGGCAATGGTACAAATTAGATGTGGAATGCATCCAGTTCGCGCGTTTTTACAAACGGCCACTACTTGTGAATTAGGGAATTTATATAAATCAATTTAGTTCCATTCAAAGTATATTTAACCTAAATGTTCTCTAAGTCATTTGCAACTCATTTTCTACTTACGTTATCACTTTTTAGCATGCTATCCAAGTTTGTCCATAATAAAAATAAAAATCAATCAGATATATGTCCATGAGATAAATGTTATCAAACAGGCAATCAAGGTCAAATAATGAGTAACAAAAGAATAAAATAAAAATATAAGTCTTTTAATCCTAATAAGTAACATTGAGAGTAATAATTTTTAGAATTATACGACTTAATAAAATAAAGAATAAAAATAGAAAAATAAAATAAAAAAAGCAAAAGGAATAATAAAAAAAGGGAAATGCCGAAATGAAAAAAGAAATAAAATGGGCGGAAACAAATTAATAAATAATAAAGGCCGAAATGAAAAATGAATAAAATAATAAAAAAAAGAGAATAAGTCTATATATATGTACACACACACACACACACACACATACACATACATACATAAAGAAAATAAAATCATTTTATTTAGGAAAATCCCATTGAGTTGTTATTACCTTAAGCTCATGACATAATCACAAAGGAAAATAAATGTGCATAAAAGTAATAAAATATGAGTAAAAAATTAGAGAAAATAATATTGAAATTATTATTTTCTCTTATTTTGTGACATAAAAGGAAAATAAAATGTAAATAAAAGAATTAAAAATAAAGAAAATTAGAAAAACCTCTCCGAAGACGGTCATTGGGGATGAGGACCCTCGGGAGCCTACCTTAGGTTGGGATATTCGTTGAACTTTCTAGCACACGTAATTTTGTATTTTGGATGTGTTTTTATGTTTTCTTTTGCTAGGGTATTTTTTTTTTTTTGGCTTTTTGTAATATGGAATATATGAAAATTATGTGAATAAAATTCTAAACCTTTGGAGAGAGTAAACCTTCTGGTTGCTTAAAGAATTCTGGCAGAATGTAGGTGTTCGAAGCACTTTTGCATGGGGTTTATATAGGGAGGCCTACGGTGTGCAAATTTCATGCATCATGGGCCAGTAAGGGGAAATTCATTGGGCCATGAAGCGATTATGGGGAAATTCGCTTGATCTCTGGTGAATATGGTGATATTTGCTGGAAACTGAACCGAGTGTCTGGATGAAACGGACATGAAAGCTCAACGGATAACGAATAAAGGGAAAATTCATTTCAAAACCCAGCGAATGTCGGCATATTCAATAGATGCCAAACGAAAATGACTATAATCGCTGTGAATGTAGCGAAAGTCAAACTTTCTCGCGCATTAAGCTTTGGCTTTCCTTGACGGGCAAGGTTAGAAGAAGGATCTAGAAGCTTCTAGGGTAATGCGAAATGACCCTTTTTCCCTCGAACTTCGTTTGACCTTGGTTTTTGTCGGTTCGCGTGCTAAATCGTTCATGAAAGGTTCCCTGAGCAAGTTATCGTCGTATGGTCATAGGGGCGACACTATTTTGGTGTCAACATGGAGCAACAAAGAAGGGACACGAAAACATAATGACATAAACTTATTGTTTTTTTTTAAGATTAGAATAATGTAATTTTTGACAATGTGCTTTACTGCTTTCTTTTATTGTACTTCCTAGGAGTAGTTGTAAGATAGAATCTGGGTCATGAGTTACTCAAGAAAACTTAAGAAGGCATGGTATTGGGTTTTCTACTTCCTCATTCATGGGTTCGTGATAGCCACCCATGGCCATGGTCGAGTCTCTTTAGTCATGGAGGTATACCTCCCTTCTATAATTAATGATCGTGTAGGAACCTTTTCTCAAAGTACGTAGCCTTGTTAATGCCCCTATAATGAATTAACGAAATCTAATTATATTTCTTGTTAGTCCATGTCTAGTTATTATCCTTCACCTAGTCATTTTGGTTATATAATGTATATGTTTAACTCTATAGAGAAAAAGAAATGGTTCTATTCCTTAATCTCGGATCTATATAATCCTTTGCCCTTGTCGACCTTAGTCTTACGACTAGAGTTGATTTTAGCAGTCCATTGTACAACAGGAGTGATAGTGGTGACCCAAACCAGGGCCAGAGCCAGTGTTCGGGTGGGGTCCTAGAGGGTAGTTTTAGACTCGCTTCCCGGCTAGACACTAGGACCTCTAGGTTGACCATTTGTTAAAAACCGTCAATAGTATCAGAGAATTTTCAGATGCTAAAGACCTATGGTATCGGAATGTGGTCTCTATGTGTTGAGAATTTGACCCCAGATCGTGCAAACTTTGAAGAACAAAAAACTGTTCTGGTTGAAGGAATTGTTCCTTCAACTAGAAACTATGAAACTTAAAACGGGAGCAAATAAAGACACACAATTTTTACGTGGATAAACCTTCAGCTCAAAGAGGAAAACCACGACCCTATGGGATTATGACACTATTCTCTTATTACTTGGAGTCTCAATAACATTAATTATAAGATACACTCACTCATACAATCACTTGACTACCCGTTCCCCCTCGAACAACCCCTTCTATCTACCCTGATAGAAGCGACCAAGGACTTCTTTCAAGTCCTGACTTAAAAGAGCAAGTTTTTACCTGAGAATGATTTCTAAAATAAATTTGGAAAAGGTACAAATTAGATCCTAAAGAAAGACACAAATCAGCGAAGAACAATGACTCATAGAACAAGCCAGGGAACTGTTCCTTCAAGCTGATTCTGGGTAAACAGTGAACTTTGAAGGCTTTAGAAAATTTCGTGCAATTACTCAGTTAAGGATTACGAAATTCAAGTGTGGAGGGATAAAGATTATGAAACCTAAGAGTCTCTTTTATAGCACAAAGGATTGGGATTTTTATTCCAAATCAAACACAACGTTTTGTTTCCAAAAAACTTCTTCCCAATTTTTATCAAGTTTCCAAATCTTATCACTTTCCAAATCTTTTATTCAAACTGATTAATTATTAAATCACTTACAATAAAACAAGTTCATAAAAGATATTTTATCCAAAATCGACTTTGCTCATTTAAAACACACGTTTAATTATTTAAGTCCGTTTTAAGCCTTCGTATACCTTAGTATATTATGTTGATAAGGAACCGAACCTTCATCAACTTAACATACTAATTTATTTATTCACTGTATAACCCGAATTCACTTGGAGACCTTTGTCAACTCTTTTATTGTGTCTTGCTGTACAAGAAGCTCTAGTAAACACTGTAGCGAACACGATCTCGAGCTTCCATATGCGCCATCCAGATCTTGCTCAACACTTTGTGCACACGAACTGAAAACACACAAGAACTATACCACCGATATTAGTCCAATTCTATGATACCTTAAAAAAGATTATCATCATGTAAAACTAAGGAACCCAACAAATTCCCCCTTTTTGATAATGACAAGTTTATTTAAGTATTGTAGCTCAAAACATGAACTCGAGAAACACAAAACCAATATCGTATTAGACATACTTACGTTTGGGAGTATAATGCTGAGAATTTTTGTAACATAGAACCAATGACCAAGATAAAGTGAAACACCAAACCAATTAAAGATACCGTTTATCAAGCTTAAAACTATAGTCAACATGATTGTTCCCCCTTAACCCTTACATTCCCTTTTTCCCCCTCTTGGGATCATCAAAAATCATCATATAGTCTCGTGCAGTTAAGGTGAACATATCATATGCATACATAGACCATATGCGGCACTAAGCCAATCTCATACATGACATGCATCCACATACTCAAGAATAAAATACTCTTGATATTATCCATACAAACATGCTAAGTTCCATGCATGAAGGCCCATACAAGAAAAGCAACAAACAAGCCAAGTTCAAAAGGGGCAAGGAACCGTTCCATGGCAAAAGAAACTGAAAATGATATACAACCATAACCGAACTCAAACACTAAGAAGGGGTTTGTGCTGTGGCTAATGGAGCACAACTGCTTCTCCAAGAGAGAAGTCAGATATGCCAAACTCTTGTAAATTTTTGCTAACTGCGTTGATTATTCCATAATCTGTACATCCATAAAATCGATTCGCGGCTCGGTCTCCACGGCATTAGAGAGACGTGTTCCCTTACCAGTGCCCACTTTCGGCCGATGTCCAAGTATCTTACATCCAAAGAATTTATTGGCACCCCCGAAGTACCAACTCTAAAGTACACATCGCGATTAAATTCCACAACTCATACATATTACACTTAAAGACCCATTTTATGTTCCTTGAAGCAGAACCTTGATGATCATTCTAGACGATGGTGCGGTTCCCTGAAGGAAGTCTTACGCTCGAAAAATTTAAATTTTTATTTATTTTTATTTTCTTTTTTCATTTTTTTTCATTTTTTTCATTTTTTTTTCCTTTTTTTTTGGCTAAGCCCCTTCAAGATTTCATCATCACTTGTGGGGTTAGGGGACCCGTTCCTCCTCCGTCTAGGCTTCATCAACAACTCGTTCCCCCTCGGTCGTTGCCATTTTTTCCTTAAACCCAGTAGATTCTGCAGTATTGTAACACCATCCCAGAGGTTGCTAAGCATACCATGGTGAGGACTGAAAGAATATGGCACTTTGACTTGGATCTTTGTGGCCTGAGGGGTTGGTTTTGGGGGAGAGATGGGAAAATAGTGGATGATTTGATCGTGGGGCTTGTAATGGCGTAGTGGGGGAGATAGTAATGTTTGGTTGTGAGTGCTTTATTTGAAACTTAAGTGACAATAAATATCACTCAAATTTAAAGTGAGAAGGCTACTTTGATGTGGTTCAACTTTTGTAGCAAAACATTCCTTGGCAACTGGATATAGCAATCATGCAATACAATAATATTAACAGATCAATGCGAGTTCGTGAGACACATGCATAGCCGATACGCCAGTTACGACAATCAATAGATGGAATCTAAGAATATTAATATGCCACACAATGAGCATGCACGAGAACTAACGATGCGATTCTAACCAATCATTGGGGGTAGGGGAACGCAAAGGATTAAGGGACCTCGTGCCAATTTCTAGTCTAATTTTCTCCAAATGGTCTCTACTAAGTGGTTTCGTAACAATATCAGCCCATTGCTCATCGGTCCTACAAAATTGTAACTCAATAAATCTTTTCTCGGCATTATCTCTCAAAAAAAAAAAGATGTCTAATATCAATACTTTTGGTGTAAATGTTGGATGTTATTTTTGAAAAATATCGCATTTGCGTTGACACACAAAATTGGAACCCATCCAACATTGACAGCAAAAAAGTATTTCAACAAAATTTTGTTTCTTTGAAGCTCATGAAACCAAACTAGGAATTAGTAAAGTGGTCATACCTGATGTGATTACCTTATCAAGAAAGTATCGTGGATGGTTGATGGTGAAATATGTGAAGAAATTGGTCTGGGGAACATTTCCTTCAACTGAGCTGTGTTCCAATTCTGATGAAGAAACAGCTCCTTCATCAGTTCCAGATTTCAAGCCGTTTCTGAAAACAATCTAAGTCACCTCATAGATAATTTTCTAATCTGCTCTAAGCAAGAAAGACAAACAGGTGGAAAGGATTTACAATATAACATGTAATCATCATAATGTCGTTACCTCTCCAAAATGACATACCTGGATTATTCATTCACAATTAAGCAACAATGATAAGAGAAAATCACCTTTTATAAAAAGAAGTGAAGTTCTGATTTGTTTTGAATAAAACCCTTAAAAAAATATTATCAATGGATTGTTAGGTGACTTACCAACCTTACCGAAGGCAATGATCTCACCTTCATGTCACCACAACCCTTGAGTGAGAGAGAATTGTTCCTTATCTCATGTCAAGTGCTTCGAGCAGCCATGATCCAGGTACTAAGTGCTAATCGCTCTCACCCGTTCCTACAAAAGCTAATTCAGGGATTAGTTTTAGGAACCCAAACAAGCTTGGGTCCCTTCTTTGGACCACGCTTAATTCCTTCTTTAACTTTAAGGTAGTCCATGCTCCTTTGACATGTTTCCATTCTAGTGATACACTAATGTCGGATGTGTCCTTTGCCACCACAATGAAAACATACCCTATAACCTAGGGGTGTGCCATCAATGCTTAGTTAGCCTCAATCTTCCACAAGTTTATCCATTAAAATCTCAATCATGTTAACAAGCTTAACTTTTGAACTGCGAAGAAACTGTTCCTTCAGTTGCTCACGACTTACCTCAATTTCAGTAGCTTCGGCCACATAATCAGTATGGGCCATCAATGCTTAGTTAGCCTCCTCCTCCTGGTCCTCCTCGACTTCATCATCCGTATCATCCTATGCAGCATCCATGGCAAGAAGTACCCTAGCCGGGGTATTCTTGGTTGAAGTAAAGGATATGTTCCTTGGCTTATTCTTCTTTCCTTCACCTTCCCATTGTGGGCACTCCCGAATGATGTGATATGGAGATCCACACTTAAAGCACCCAGAAAAATTGTGAGGTTTAGAAGAACCAACACCCTTACCTTTGTTCTTACCCATTAGATTACCCCGGTAAGATTGACGAATTTTTTGAACAAGAATGTCAAAATCTTCATCCACCTAGAGCCTTATTACCAACTCGGTGATGTCTTCGTCCAAGTCTTTTTTGGAACTCAGAGCTATACCCGAATCTCTTCGATCACTACTCTTCCTATGCTTAAGGATGATAGGTTCATAAGCCTTGAGATTCCCGATCAATTCGGCATAGGTCGTAGTATCGCTATCGTGCTCTTCGTTTGCCGCAATCTTGGGAAGCCATTCATCCGTTAAGCATCTGAGGACTTCCTCCACCTGTTCCGCCCTAGTAGTAACCCTGCCAAGAGGTTGTAACTCATTTATAATGCTATTAAGACGAGTATCCATCGATTCGATAGTCTCGTCACGCAACCTCTTAAAATCAATAAATTCAGTTCTTAGCCTAGTTATCTGAGATTTCTTAACTTCGTTACTTCCTTCATAAACAATGCATAGACTATCCCAGATTTCTTTAGCAGTAGTGAGAGTAGCGACCCTCTTAAGCTCATCGGCACCTAGAGCCCTTTGTAGAAGGGAAACGACCTTAAAGTTCTTTACAATTTTTTCCATGTCACTAGAGTCCCACTCAGATTCGAGTTTTTCAACTTTCTCACCTTTTTCATTAGTTTTCATTACTTTTAGATCACCATCGTGCACAATTTTCCATACTAGATAGTCGCTTCTCTTGAGCCAGTTTGTCATGCGCGTTTTCAACCAAGGATAATGCTTACATTTGAAATAAGGTGGCCAAGTGAAAGATTGCCCTTCTGATCAGGATTAACGCTCCATTGGATCACTTCCTAGATGTTAATCTACTTAGAAGAACCCGCTCTGGTACAACTTGTTGAAAATTTGACCCCAAATCGTGCAAACTTTGAAGAACAAAAAAATATTATGGTTGAAGCAGCAGCTCCTTCAACCAGAAACAATGAAACTTAAAGCGGAAGCAAACAAAGACACAGGATATTTACGTAGAAAACCTCAGACTCAAAGAGGAAAAAACAACGACCATATGGGATTTTGATACTATTGTCTTATTACTTGGAGCATCAATAACATTGATTACAAGAGACATTCTCTCTTACAATCACTCGACTACCCATTCCCCCTTGAACGGGTAACACCCCTTCTATCAACTCCGATAGAAGAGACCAAGGACTTCCCTCAAGTCCCGACTCAAAAGAATAAGTTTTCACCTCAGAATGATTTCTAAAACAAAGATGGAAAAGGTACAAATTAGATCCTAAAGCAAGACACAAATCAGCGAAGAACAATGCCTCACGGAATAGCCCAAGGAAGTGTTCCTTTGAGCAGATCGTGGGTAAACAGTGAACTTTGAAGGCTTTAAGGAATTTCGTATAATTAGTCAGTTAAGGCATAGGAAATTCAAGTGTAGATGGATAAAGATTATGAAACCTAAGAGTCTCTTTATGTAGCACAAAGGATTGGGAGTTTTATTCCAAATCAAACACAAGAGTTTTGTTTCCAAAAAACATCTTCCCAAATCCTATCATGTTTCCAAATCTTATCACTTTCCAAATCCTTTATCCAAACTGATTAATTATTAAATCACATATAATAAAACCAGTTCATAAAAGTTATTTTACCCAAAAATCGACTTTTCTCATTTAAAACACACGTTTAATTATTTAAGTCCGTTTTAAGCCTTCGTATACATTAGTATATTATGTTGATAAGGAGGTGTTCCTTCATCAACTTAACATACTAAGTTATACATTCGCTGTATAACCCGAATTCACTTGGAGACCTTTGTCAAATCTTTCATTGTGTCATGCTTTGTGCACACGAACTGAAAACACACAAGAACTATACCACCAATATTAGTCCAATGCTACGATACTTTAACTAAGATTACCATTATGCAAAACTAAGGAACCCAACACTATGTTATAAGAGAATCTCTAATGCCAATTAACCCTTTTCTTGTAGTGTTGTTTCTTCAACCATTTGAGTTTAATGGGTCCAGTACCCAAAGGAAAAATTGTGAAACAATTTCCCAGAGTTATTTTATATGCCAAAGAAATGTCATATGTTACTCATGTCCTTATTTCTTATTTTACCTTTTAAAACTATTGGTTGTTCCTCACAATATGTCAATCCACCAAAGACTTTACCTCGAACTCTTCATACTGGCTGCTAGTAAATTTTGATATAATCTGCCAACTACTCATGTTAATTGCTAACCGCTAGCAGTAA
>ONZA01016152.1:9198-19882 GCA_900322205.1 Kewa caespitosa | reverse complement strand
AGAGAGAGAGAGAGAGAGAGAGAGAGAGAGAGAGAGAGCCACCCCTTCAGAGGGCAAGGTGGAGGCCATCCTGGACCCTTCTCATGCAGAACGAGTCATATACCTCAGTGACGAGCTCGACGAGGCCACCAAGGAAGGGTTGACGAAGCTCCTCCAAGAATACCAAGATGTCTTCACCTTCGGCCTGAACGAGATTCCCGGCATCGACTGATCTCTCATGGAACACAACCTTGGCATAAACCCCAAGCTCCAACCGGTTAAGTAGAAGAAGAGACATCTAGGCGAAGGGAGAAGCCGGGCCCGTCGGCTAAGGTGAAGAAGCTGCTAAGGAGGGTTCCCAAGGGAATGCTGATACCCTAAGTGGCTCGCCAATGTTGTGATGGTGAAGAAGGCGACCGGGATTGGAGAATGTGCGTCGATCACACCAATTTGAACAAAGCCTACCCGAATGACCACTTCCCTCTCCCGAGGATAGACAAACTCGTTCAGAGGGAAAATTGGCAGAAATCTCGAAGCCTATGTGGGCGATTTCATCACTAAGAGTATGAATTCTTCCGACCATGTGGAAGAGCTGAGAGAAACGTTTGAAACTCTAAGGAGAAACAAGATGAAAATCAACCCCAAAAAGTGTGTCTTCGGTGAGAGGAAAGTTCTTGGGTTTCATGGTAAGCGAGAGAGGCATCAACGCTAATCTAGAAGAGGTGAAGGTTGTGATTGACATGGAGCCACCTAAGTGCATCAAAGACGTGCAGAAGTTGAACGGGTGCATCACGGCTCTTAACCGCTTCGTCTCCAAGTCCGCCGACAAGTGCGCGCACCTCTTCTCGGCACTTAGGAAGGGGGCGAGGTTCGAGTGGAGTGAAGAAGCACAAGAAGCCTTCAAGAAGTTAAAGCTATACATGAGATCCTTGCCCAAGATAGCTTCGCTCAAGTTTGAGGAGAGACTCTTCCTCTACCTCGTCGGATCCGAGAGGGTTGTTGCCTCAGTCCTCCTAGGGAGGAAGAGAGGAGACAAGAACCTGTCTACTTCACCAGTCATGCCTTGTGTGGTGCCGAGTTTCGGTACTCCATCCCAGAGAAGTTCGCCCTCGGGGTCCTCATCAGCTCACGGAAGCTTAGGCCCTACTTCTAGAGCCATCCTATAACCGTTCTGACAAACCAACCCCTGAAGCAGATACTAGGCAAGCTAGACTCATCCGGAAGAGCACAGATGTGGGCTCACGATCTTACCGACTACGACATCTCAGATGAGCCCAGAAAGACAATAAAAAGCCAAGCCCTTGCAGACTTCTTGGCCAAACTGACACCATCGGAGAAGATGCCAAGTTACTCGACCGAGTCCTGGTTAATGAGTGTGGACTTCTCATCATGCAAGAGTGGAAGCGGGGCGGGCATCGTCGTCACCTCGGCAGAGGGAGATGTCTTCAATACGCGATGAAATTTGGGTTCCAAGCCGTCTAACAAAGAAGCTGAGTATGAAGCCCTCATCGCCGGGTTGGAGATGGCCCAGTCCGCTGGGGCAAGGAAGCTCAAAGTGAGGATGGACTCCCAGCTCTTCGTCTCACATATCTCAGGGGACTACGAAGCCAAGGGGGAAGGAATGAAGGCATACCTTGGAAAAGTTTGGGCGATGATCAAGCGCTTCAAAGAGGTACTAGTGGAACACATCCCACGGTTGGAGAACCACCATGCTGATGCACTGGCTAGGTTGGCTAGCTCATCAGCCGAAGGGGTCTCCCGTAATATCTTTTGGGAAGAGAAGGAGAAGAGAAGTATCGAACTAGAAACTGAAGGTTTCCTACTTGACCGTCGAGACGAATGGATGGAGCCACTGATGGCATGGCTAGGAGAGGGGAAGCTCCTCGATGACAAGAAGGAAGAGAACATGGTCAAAACCAGGGCCAAGCGGTTTGAGCTTAGGGACGAAACCCTGTACAAGAAGGGCTTGATCCACTCGCTGCTAAAATGTGTTTCAAAGACACAAGGGAAGGAAATTATCAGAGAAGCCTATGCTGGCATCTGTGGGGCTCATTAGCGAGGAAGAATCGTAGCCCACAAGATCCTAAGGCTAGGCTTCTACTGGCCCACCCAAAAGAGTGACGCAACCGAAATGATCAAGACCTGCGAGAAGTGCCAGATCTTTGCTCTGGTCTTGAAGCTCCTTTCCACCGAGTGGACGCCAATTCTCTCTCCATTACCTTTCAACTTGTGGGGCATGGACATCGTGGGTCTGTTCCCACAAGCCTTGGGACAGCTGAAGTACGCCATCGTCGTTGTCGACTATTTCACCAAGTGGATCGAAGCAAGGGCTGTGAAGAACATAACAGTTGCCGATGTGAAGAAGTTCATCCTAGAGAACATCATCACGTGCTTCGGCACCCCCCGAAGCATCATCTTCGACAACGACAGATAGTTTGACACACCAAAACTCACTGACTGGTTGGAAGAATATGGGGTGAAAGCAAACTTCACAGCTGTAGCAAGGCCCCAGACGAATGGCCAGGTCGAATGAAGGAACAAAATCTTGGTGAATGGAATTAAGAAGAAGCTTGACAAAACCAAGGGACTATGGGCTGACATGCTGACAGAGGTCTTATGGGCATCAAGAACGACTGAGAAAGCCATCACGGGAGACACACCATTCAACCTCGTCTACGGTTCTAAGCAGTGCTCTCGCTGAAGCTGGCCAACAGGAGCCCGAGGGTCAAGCACTTTGACTCTGAGACAAACAATGAGAGGCTGAAACATTACCTCGACCTCCTCCCAGAGGTACAAGGGGACTCACTGTTGAGGGCCAAACTCTACAAACAAAGGATGACGAGATCCTCCAACCGAAGAGTAAAATTTAGGAAGCTAAACATGGGACACCTTGTCTTAAGAACCATAAAGTCCATGGGCAGACATAATGAAGAAGGGAAGATGACACCTAACTGGGAAGAACCCTACAGGGTGGCAGAAGTAGTCAATTTGAAAACTTACCGACTAGAAACCTCGGAAGGGAGGACGATATGCATGCCAAGGGGTAGGCACCCCCAAACAGCCTTGACAAACTTTTGATTCCTAGACTTTTCTAGATGACGTCGTAGGCTCCCCCAAACATCCTTCTATCAATTTTGTAAGGCCTTTGGCTAAGAGGGGTAGGCTCCCCCAAACATCCTTCATCCATTTTTGTAAGGACTTTGGCCGAGAGGGGTAGGTCCCCCAAACAGCCTTTATCCATTTTTGTAAGGCCTTTGGCCGAGAGGGGTCGGCTCCCCAAAGAAGCCAGGAATGGAACCTTGTCAGCTCATATGCCTTTCGTCTACATGTTAACTCAAAACTTTTCTCTTAACATGGAAAGACGAAGCCCCACCTCGGGGGCAAAAGAACCTAAGTCTATATCATGATTAGACGAAACCCCACCCTGGGGGCAAATGAACTTAAGTCTACATCATGGTTAGACGAGACACCACCCTGGGGGTAAATGAACTTAAGTCTACATCACATTTAGATGAGACACCACCCTGTGGGAAAATGAACTTAAGTCCACATCATGGTTAGATGAAACCCTAACCTGGGGGCAAATGAACCTAAGTCGACATCAAGGTTAGACGAAACCCTACCCCGGGGGAAAATGAACTTAAGTCTACATCACGGTTAGACGAGACCCCACCCTAGGGGCAAATGAACTTAAGAGTACATAACGGTTAGACGAGACCACACCCTGGGAGCAAATGAACTTAAGTCTACATCACGGTTAGACAAAAGCCCACACTGGGGGCAAATGAACTTGAGCCTACATCACGGTTAGACGAAACCCCACCCTGGGGGAAAATGAACTTATGTCTACATCACGATGAGACAAGACACATCCTGGGGCAAGAAACAAAGAATTTCATTCAAGTCCACCAACTGCAGAAATCGACGAAAGGCAAACTCAAGAAGCAGTAAAGAACAAGCAACGAGACCCCGTCCGAGGGGGAAGATAACCATCAAACTCTTCCGTATTTCATTAAAGTCCTTTATAAATGTGTCAACATACAAAAGAAGAGAGACAAAAAAAAAGTCGAAAGCAAGCTAATACGCCAAGTTCTTCCGTATGGGGGAGAACCCCAAAATTTCGGCGAGGGGGACACCTAGACCAAGCTGCAGGAAGAGAGCCAAGAGGCCAACGAAAGGACAAAGTGGACAGGGCAAAGGACGAGGACATAAGGTAATACGCCAAGTCATTCGCAACTTGGAGGAACACTTTCCCGCACGCTCTACCACCGCCGCTGAACACCCCCTCCGAGGTCTTGGCTCCAATGAACCCTCTTCTGGATCCACCAGACCCTCTTCCCAAAGGGACGAGATACAGCAAGTAAGTGAGCCTACCTTTCTAAGCTCCCAGAAGAGAAAACCGGGGGGCCGCGACGATTTGAGGACAAGCTCATCTTCTAGGCCGCGAATGGAAAGTGGATGAAAATCCACCAGCAACCCATTCGGTGGGCCGAAGGCCGAAGAACAGCTGCACGACCCCGCACCGACCGACATCCCTTCATAAGTCAAGGATGTTAATCATCAGAGGACAATGAGATGAGCAAATCGACCTCATCCAGGCCACAATCGTCAAAAAGCGTTAAACATGGGTCAAACGCAAAGAAGAGACCACCAGGGTCGTCATAGCTATTAGGCCTCCGAAATTCGGCCTGACAGGTAGAGCTCAAGCTGTCGTCAATATGTCAGCACGTTAGGATGGGTTTATCCCCAAAGTTATGACTTCATCTTTGTAACGTCTATTTTGACTTGGTCTTTATTAGTGGAGCTACTAAAGCGGCATCTTAATGCAGGTATGAGATTCTTATTAAATGCAGGATATTATCGAATGAAGGAAGAAAAAGAACTGGGTCAAAGGAAGCCGTTACAACTCACTAAATTAATTGCTACAAATCAGGAAGTCAAGGAGAAAATCTCGAAGTTGCAAAGATAATGCCCACGATCTGCTCTGCTGAGGGTCGACCGTTGGAGGATTGTAAGGGGAGCTATAAAAGCAATTAGGGAAGAGACCAGAAGGGAGATTCTAAAAAAAGAACATCATAGTCACTACTCTTTTGTCTTTCAGTCAATACTATGCTATCATAATCCCATCATTACAATTTATTCTCTCAGCTTTGTAATACGTCATACCAACACCCTAGTGAAGCTTTTCCCTATTGGAGGACAAATCCAACCGAGGTTTTTCTCCCTATTCAAAGGATTTCCTCTTAAAAAATTTGTGTGTCATATTTACTTTACGCTTTAATTCCTTTACTTTGCAATTACAATTCTGAGCTCTGAACAACAACTTAGACTAGTTGATCCACATTTCTGCTCGACAAAACTTAAATTTTTACCCAAACAATTTGGCGCCCACCGTGGGGCCTCTAGCCTAAGAACGGGACTTCAGGGTTCTTCTTGCCAATCTCAAAACCTTTTTTCACAATGGATCCCCATGCTCAAAGTAGTGCTGCTAACAAAACCAATAGTGCCACTGAAACACTGTCCCTCGTAACCTCCACAGTTAACAACCCAGCTACACATACTGAAACCTCCCCACTAGTATCCAGAGCACCATCCAACATGTCTGGATTGGGAAATCCATCCTCTAACCAATTATTCAATTCTGTTCCACCACCATTCATTCTAGGAGTACTGCCACCATTAAGCCAAACGTTCAGGTGTTCAACCATACCAGATGAAGTCATAATAGTGAAGGACGAGCGAGACCTAGAGGAAATACAAGGTGCACTCAGAGATCTGGTCGACATGAATAAGCTGCAAGAATCTAGAATGCAACTAAAGCGAGAAAATCAATGGCTAACAGCAACCGTGGAAGGTGGAGGAATGCCATCTAAAACCCCCTTTAGAAGGGACACCCTCAACATTCCCCCATTATCGTCGCTCAGCACCCCGTCGGCCCAAATGACCATCAACCCACTGGAAACCATGCAATATCCACCTAGCTTCACACCGAGGTTTTCCACAGGCCTCCACCAAACCCTGGTCGATCTGCACACTACCATGACTCAGACACCCACAACTGAGATACCTGTACATCTCAACGATGGCAGTCACGCAATCTGGGAGGAAGCCACTCGCATTAGAGCCCAGCTGCAGAATCTACGCTGCACATCTGACCCACCATCATCACAACCTTTTGGTGGTAGTCGTGTTAATTGTCCATACAGTTTTATTGCTAATGAATCTAACAGTACAGGTGTGCTGAGTGAAGTGATGTCATACATCAAGAACGTGGAAAAGATTAAAAAGATTCCTAGAGCACCGCAACCTATTGAGCGGATTATGGCGCATACTTATGCCAATACCCCCTTCACAGATGATATCACTGCCTTGGAAATGCCAGGCCGGTTCAAACCTCCTTCCATGCCATCCTATGATGGAACTAGCGATCCTCTAGAACACTTGCTTCTATATTAACAGAGGATGTTCGTAATGCCAATTCCAGCTATCTTCATGAAGCCTTCATGTGCAAAGGCTTCAGTTCGACGCTGTCAGGTTCGGCATTGGAATGGTACTTAAATTTACCTAAAGGACAAATATCCTATTTTTCGGATTTCGCCAATGTCTTCCAGAGTCAGTTTTCCACGAGCCACAAGATGGAAAAGAGGTCCAGTGATTTGTACCGGGTTGTCCAACAAAGTGGAGAACCACTTAGAGATTTCCTCAACGGGATGAACAAGGAGATCATAGCCATCCTAAACTGCGATCCAATTACGGCAGTAGAAGCAACCAGACAGGGAGTATTTCATGACTCTGTTTTTTATGAAGAGCTAACCAAATTTCCTTGCAGTACTTTTCAGGATGTTAGGAACAAGGTACTGAGGTAGAACGACCAGCTCCCAACAGATCCAGGCCGTATCATCGCTCAGAAGATAGATCCAGAATTTACTATGCTGGCCATGCACAGAACGACAATCTCCAAGGATCACCTAATTGGTCAGAACTTTCATAATTCAACTTCAACGTTAGCGTCGTTGGCGTCATCGACCAGTTAGAAGCCTTAAGAAGTAAAGTAAGATGGCCTAGGAAGACCGACAAACCCACAGGCAACAAGGATATGTCCAAATGGTGTGACTTCCATAGCGACGTCGGCCACAGAACAAAAGACTGCATTGCCTTGAGAAAGGAAGTAGCTCACCTGATCAAACATGGCTATCTGAAAAATTTGATGAGAGACGGTCAGAAGGACAAAATGGCACTGGAAGCCCCGACTAAGGTAGTACGATTCATCCAAGGAGGCTAAGATATTTGCGGAGTATCCTACTCGTCAGCAAAGAGGATCGCTAAGGAGAATTCCATGAAGAAACAAGAACGACCAACTCGTCCAAGAAGGAGACATATGCCAATCACATTCGACGACTCAGATCTGGAATACGTCCAAGAGTATCATCACGACGGGCTGGTAATTTCACTCCAGATAGGATGTGCTAAAGTGCACAGGATCCTGTTCGACAACTGGAGTTTAGTCAACCTAATCATGACTAGCACCCTGAAGGAAATGGGGACCGATGAGAACGACGCCATCAAAAGTTCAGTAACTCTGGTCGGATTTAGTGGGGAAACCAAACAGACCCTTGGCCACATATTCTTGCCTATTAGCGCGCAAGGGGTACATTACTTTGAAAAATTTGCTATTATTGACAACCTATCTTCATACAATGTGCTACTCGGCAAACCATGGATACACAAATTGGGAGCAGTACCATTGACTTATCATCAATGTGTCAAATTTCCAAGCAGTACTGGTGTACAGGTAATCAGAGGTGACTCGAAGGTCACACAAGAATGCTATAGAATTTCCTTAAAGCCAAGAACCGACTGGAGGGAAAAATAGCAATTAGAACAACCTCGAGTCCAAAGCGTCCTCCTTGAAGAATTGAAGCAACATGTAGAAGAGGTAGTTTTGGACCTCGAGAACCCTGAAATGAAAGTATTGATCGGCGACGACGTACCAGAAAGGATCAAGCCAGACATTGTACAATTTCAGAAGGACAAAATAAAATGTTTCGCCTGGCACCACAACAATATGACAGGAATCAACGTGAACATCATCACTCACAAGCTCAACATTGATCCCACACACAAATCTGTTCGACAAAAACGAAAAAAGTTTGCTCCAGAATGCAATCAAGTCATCAATGAAGAAGTTGAGAAGCTAAAGGAAGCATGAATGATTATAGAAGTCATGTATCCTGACTGGCTGACCAATGTTGTAGTTGTAAAAAAGAAAAATAGAAAGTGGAGAGTGTGTGTCGAGTACACTGACCTGAACAAAGCCTGTCCGAAGGACCCATTCCCACTGCCTCACATCGACTTCAAGGTAGACACAACAGCAGGGCATGAAATCCTAACATTCTTGGATGCACAGAGCGGTTTCAATCAAATACAAATGTACGAGCCAGACAGAGAACATACAACCTTCATGACGGAAAGAGGTATCTACTGCTACAATGATATGCCTTTCAGATTGAAGAATGCTGGAGCAACGTATCATAGGCTTGTCAACTTGATTTCAAAGACCAGCTGGTCAACACCATGGAGATCTACATTGATGACATGGTGATAAAGTCAAAGTCAGCAGATGATCACGTTCAACATTTGACGGCCGCCTTCGACATACTAGAGGTATATAACATGAAACTTTATCCTAGTAAATGCACTTTTGGAGTTTCTTCAGGAAAATTCCTGGGCTATATGGTGACGAGGAGAGGAATAGAAGCTAGCCCCAAACAAATCAAGGCCATGTTGGAATTGCAACCACCAAAGAATGTAAAAGAAATCCAATGCCTGACTGGGCGAGTAGCATCCCTCAATAGGTTTATCTCCAGATCGTCAAAAAGATGTAAACCATTCTATGACGTCTTAAGAAAGAGCCAAAAATTTGAATGGACTGAACAACATGACAAGGCCTTTCAGGAGTTGAAAGAGTATCTGAGCTTCCCACCACTCTTGTCCACTCCTATTCCAAGTGAGAACTTGTATTTATATTTATCAGTAACTTCAAGTGCTTTCAGTGCTGTGCTGGTACGAGAGCAAGACGGACTGCAACACCCAATCTATTATGTAAGTAAAAGTTTACTGGATGTTGAAACTAGATATAGCCACTTGGAAAAATTAGTGTTAGCTTTAGTAATGTCTTCTACAAAGTTACGTCCTTACTTTGAAGGTCACCATGTCTCTGTCAAAACTAACTTCCCTATCAAGTCTGTTTTGCGCAAACCTGAGTTATCTGGCAGGATGGCAAAATGGTCAGTACAACTAAGCACCTATCAGATTTCATATGAGCCCAGATTCGCAATAAAATCTCAACCACTGGCAGATCTAGTAGCCAACTTTGGTCCTAGGACACATCCTCTAGTAGACTTCACATCTGATTTCAGCCCAACGCCTTTAGAAACAGAAGCGCTACAGGAGATCTAACTCCTAAATGGAGAAGGGAAACCCCAAAAATGGATCGTATTCACCGATGGAGCAGCAAATGTCAGAGGAACAGGGCTCGGTGTTGTTCTAAAGTCCCACAAGATGATATACTCCCTCACGCCTTCAGTTGTGAATTCAAGACAATAAACAATGAAGCCAAGTATGAGGCCCTGATTATCGTACTCAACATGGCATTGGAGCTAAAAGTTAAACATCTAGAGGTTAGCTCTGATTCTCTGTTAATCGTTAACCAAGTGAGTGGCTCATATGCAGCAAAGGATTCCAAGATGTTACCATATTTGGAAAAGGTAAAGAAATTGGTTAGTCTGTTCGACAAATTCGAATTGAAACAAGTACCTAGAGATCAGAACATGCAAGCAGATGCCTTGGCCGCTATGGGATCCAGCTTCAATCCTACGAATTTGGGAGCAATTCCAATCATTCACATGCTCTCCCCATCCATCGACAAACAAGGTAAAGAGGTTAATACTGTACATCATTATATATTTGACACCAACATGCAGGAAGCTGGATGGACGAAGCCATACATTGAATTCCTGTAAGACCAAACCGATTAGCAGAACAGCAAGGTGTCAAGAGAATTTAGGATGAAAGCTTCACGTTTTCTGTTAATCAATGGGGTGTTATTTAGGAAGTCAGCTGCAGGACCACTACTTAGATGTCTAGAAGAAGACCAAGCCAAAGTAGTCTTGCGAGAATCGCACGAAAGTAGTTGCGGGAATCATGTTGCAGGTAGGAGTCTCTCTAACAAGGCATTGAGAAGGGTATACTTCTGGCCGATGATGAGGCAACAAGCAATATAGTATGCAAAAAGTGTGACGCATGGCTTCTAAAACATTTTCTTACATTTTTCTTCGTGCAGATCCGTCTATCAAGTGTTTCGAGGAGGGTGACTACAACCAGGAAAAGGTTGAAGCTTTCTTGAGGGTGCCAGTCAGCGAAAGACGATTCTCCAACTGTATCAACATCGAGACACCCAAGGCGTCCAACTCCAAGGCGACCTTCTTGTCAGAAAAGGGTTCCTCCGACACAGCCTCCATCTCTTCAAGTATGCTTTTCCCTGCTTTCCTATTCTGCACGTTTCGTGGAATGGACGATCTAACTTGACTTGTACGTGCAGGCTCCATGGCAAAAAGATTTCCGTTAAGCAACCTGAATGTCGGCTCTGAGCTGAAGGTGAAAACCGAGAAAGCTGAAGTCGCAGAGAGCAAGCCGGCTCTAAAGA
>ONZA01016149.1:19219-30130 GCA_900322205.1 Kewa caespitosa | reverse complement strand
TATTTAACACTTTTTAACGATCGTGAGCGTTTTAATCCTATTTCTCTTTCAATTGACGAAACAATTGCAGTTATTTTCAGAACTGGATCTTGTTTGGGTTAGATACCCTCAATTTTGATGATATGAATCATATTCGACTTTTACATTAAATGAATTACAGTCGCAATTGTCTTTCATGTTTAACGCTTGTTAAACGATCGTCAGCGTTTTAAGCCTATTTCTTTTTCAATTGACGAATAAATAGTAGTTATTTTTAGAGTAGGATCATGTTTGGGTTAGATACCATCAATTTTTAGCATTTCAATCATACTCAACTTTTAAATAAAATGAATTCTTATAAAAGATCTAATTATTTTAAACGTATTTCTCTTTAATTTGACGAACAATTTATAATTATATTCTATAATAGGATCTTTTTATAGTTACAATTAAAAAATATTTATGATTCAAATTATACTAGGCTTTCAAGTAATTAGATTTGCAGTTGAAATTGCTATTCACATTTAATGCCTTTTAACGATTGTTAGCGTTTTAGGCCTATTTGTCTTTCGGTTGACGAACCATTAGCATGAATTTTTAGAAATAAAAATTTTATTTGATTATATACCACATATATTTATCAATTTTATCACACAAGGCCTTTTGCAACGGATGCTTATATTTAACGCTTATTAACGAGCGTTTGTGTTATAAGTGCATTTCTCTTTAAATCGACAACCCATTGAAAATATTTTATAGAAAGGGAACTTGGTGAGGTTAGATACCTACAAAAATTATTATTTCAATAATACTTGGCTTTAAGATAAAAAGAAATTTTGTTGTAAGTTGTTTTCATATTTAACGCTTTTTGACGATCGTTAGCTTTATTAGCGTATTTCTCTTCCAATTAGCAAAGCAAATGAAATTTTTTTTTTTTCTTAAATTGGATCATGTTCTTGGTAGATATAACCAATCTTGATAACTTCAATCATAATCAGCCTTCAAGTAAGAAGAGTTGCGGTTGCAATTGCTGTTCATATTTAACACTTTTTGACTATCGATAGTGTTTTAAGCCTATTTCCCTTTCAATTGAAAATCCAAATGAAATTATTTTGTAAAATTGGATCTTGTTCTGGTTAGTTATCAACAAGATTGATTGTCATAATCAAACTTGGCTTTCAAATATTAAAAATCCAATTGAAATCATTTTGTAAAACGGGATCTCGTTCTGGTTAGAAATTACTTGTTTGAAATAAAAACATTTCTTCATTACATACCGCTAATATTTATCAATTTAATCATACACGGATTTTAAATAACTTGAATTCGGAATGCAATGGCTGTTAGTATTTAACGCTTATTAATGATCATTTGCGTTTTAAGCATATTTCCCATTAAACTTACTAACCCATTGATACTATTTTGTAAAAAGGAAACATATTCTAGTTAGATATCAGCAATGTTGATCATTTCAATCCTAAATGGCCTTACGATAAAAAGAATTTCTGTTGCAATTGCTTTTCATTTTTATTGCTTTTTGACGATTGTTAGTGTCATTAGCATATTTCTCTTCCAATTGAAAAACCAATTGAATTTCTACAGTAAACTTGGATCTTGATCTGGTTAGTTATAAACAAAATGTATTAGTTAATAATACTTTGCTTTCAAATATTTGGAATTGCGGTTGTATTTCGTGTTCATATTTAATGCTTTTTATCGATTGTTAGCGTTTTAAGCCTTTTTCTTTTTCAATTAACGAATCAATTGCAGTTATTTTCAGAAATGGATCATGTTTGGGTTAGATACCATCAATTTTCATGATTCGACTCATACTCGACTTTTAAAAAAAAAAAAACAAATGAATATTACAGTCGCAATTGCCTTTCATGTTTCACGCTTTTTAACCATCGTTATTGTTTTAAGCGTATTTCTCTTTCAATAGAAAAACTAATTATAACTAATTTTCATAATAGGATAATGTTCATAAACATTTATGATTTCAATCATACTAGGCTTTCAAAAAAATTAGAATTGTGGTTACAATTGCTTTTCACTTTTAACGCTTTTTGACAATCGTTAGCGTTTTTAACCACTTTGTCTTTCTGTTGACGAATCAACTAAATTTATTATTGGAAATCAAAACATAATTTGATTATAGACGAACAATATTTACAAATTTAATCACATACTTCTTTCAAACAATGAGAGTTGCGAATGCAATGTGTGTTCATATTTAACGCTTAATAACGATCGTCTGCGTTTTAAGCTTATTTCTCATTAAATAGACTAACCCATTGAAAATATTTAAAAAAGTGAGAACACGATGGAGCATCAAGTCATAAAGGCTATGCCGTAGGAGTTTTATTAGTCTCACCATGCGGGGCACACACCCCATTTTCTGTAAAACTCGACTTCAAAATCACTAACAACGCTGCGTAGTATGAGGCATGCATTGTTGGATTACAAGCTGCAGTAGCCGTTGGAATTAGAACCCTTAGGGTGTATGGAGATTCCACCCTAATCATAAACCAAATCTTAAAGAAGTGGAAAGTCAAAAATGAGAGCTTGGCCCTCTACCAAGCTCATTTAGAAAAGATAGCCAGAAAATTTTCTGAAATCCACTATACCTATCTTCCGAGAGAAGTGAACCAGTTTGTAGATGCAATCGTTAAGCTAGAATCCATGATCACCATCCCTCTTGAAATTAAGATGATGACATCTATATCGAGAGGCGAGAGGAACCCGCACACCACTACACCTTAGAAGTGCGGACTTTGGAGAAGGTTCCATGGTATACCGACATCCTTAAATACAAATTGAGCAAAGGGTACCCCCTGGGTGTGATGACCCACGGGCACAAAGGGCCATTCGTCTTCTTGCCTCGCAGTATGTTGTATACCAAGACATATTATACAAGAAAACCCCATTTGGAGTTAGCCTTCTTTGTGTCGATGAAGAACAGGGGAAACAAAATATGGGTGAAGTGCATGAAGGAGTATGCGGCCCGCACATGAACGGGCGCATGCCCGCAAAGAAAATAGTAAGGCAAGGGCATTATTGGACCACTATGGAAAAGGATTGTAGCCAACATGTCCAACGATGCCGACTATGCCGAATTCATGAAAATTTACAACATATGCCGCCTTTAACACTTTATGGTTTGACTTCCCATGGCATTTCTGAACCTATGGAATCGACGTTATTTGTAAAATAAGCCTTGCGGGCACAGGCGGGCACGAGTACATCCTTGTTTCCATTGACTATTTCTCAAAATGGGTTGAAGCAGCATCCTAATAAAAATTAGCTTCCAAACAAGTTGAAATGTTTATCAAAAACAATATAGTATGTCTTTATATGGAGTCCCACATGAGATAATTAGATATAACGGGTCTCACTTCAAGAGGGAAACTGTGGATCTTCTACAGCAATTGAAGACATAGCACCGTAGGTAATCTCCCTATAGGCCACAAACAAATGGCACAATCGAGGCCGCAAAAAAGGATATCAAAACCATTCTCTAGAAGATGAGCGAGACTTACAAGGACTGGCCTAACAAACTACTGTTTGCACTATGGGGATATAGGAGCACCATGCGATCATCTAAAGGTGCATTGCCTTATTCACTCATTTATGGTATGGAGGCAGTCCTTCCCATCAAGGTCGAGATAACTTCCCTTACTGTAGCTTTAGAGAGTGATATTTCCGAGGTCAATTGGGTAAGAGAACTATATGTACATTTGGTCTTACTAGACGAGAAGCGCTTAAACGCTTTTCATAATGTCCAGATATATCAAAGAAGACTGGCTCGTTCCTTCAATAAAACGGTTCGACCACGATCATTAAAAGACGGAAACCTGGTTTTGAAAGAAAACCGAGCGCCTACACAAGACCCACATGGTAAGTTTATCCCAAATTGGTCAAGACCGTACATAATCAAGAAAATCTTTTCTAGAGGTGTGGTCTTACTCATGGATCTAGATGGAACAGAATTTTCCCAACTAACTAACATAGACAGGTTAAAGAAATTTTACGCTTAATTCCCAAGTTTAATAATCGTATGCCCATATATCATCAAAGATAATATTAGGCAAACAAAAATAAAACCATTTATCATCTCGAACTACGTTTGGCCTGATTCCCATTCGGATACGTAGGTAACTCGCAAGGGCCTGGCTTAAATCCTAAAAATTGATCGACATCATCTCCATCGCTCTGCATTGAACTACGTTTGGTCTCATTCCCATTCGGATTTGTAGGTAACCGTAAGGGCCCGGCTCATTCAATATAAAATGATAAGTTCTTCATGTTCCATAAAAGAAATAAATACACATCAATGGAATGTGCCATGCTTTACGCTATGCATATAATGCACAATTCCTAGTGTTTACTATGCTTAACGTTATAAACCCAAAGTCTTTACTTATAAACTAATTTGGATTTTGATATTATTTCGGCTGCAAGTTGTCAAACGTAATTTGGACCAACTCAATAAAAAAATAATTTATAAAAGATATTCCCTTTTCATAAATTAAAAAATTAGAGCATAATTCATGTGATCTATTTAGGCCTTGATGTTTATTAGTAAGTTTATTTTCCTGAAAATGAACATCTTTTATTTCTAGAAAGTATCATGGAATAAATGGAAAAAGAAAGAACAATACGCAAAACATAATATAAGGAGAAAACTGGGACTTCAACCGAAGGAATTAAGCGAAATTTGCTGGGAGCCCAACGAAATGAAGCAAAATCGCTGGTCCCCTCGCGATATTTCTGAAATTCGCTGGAGGCCACACTTTACGTTCAAAATCGAATGCAAAACAGAATGCATTCTTGTTCTACAAGTGTTAAAAACAGTAACATTGATGCAATTTTTGATGAAAAATCGAAAAGATGAATAAACAAAAATGATATGAGGATAACCTTTTATTGATTCATTTCATTGATAAGTCCAAGCTGCAAGGATTTTTTAAACGACAAACTTATACCTACAGTGGGAATCTTAAAAACATACATCATTTTCTTAAATCTTAGCTAAGGACCTACATTCTACTCTTCCCTCTCCTTGGGAGGACGATGGTCCTTTGGGGGAGCTGAACTTATGCTAGATTCCTCTTTGCAGTGCCAAATTAAGTGCGTCTTCTTTCTCCTCTTGGCACACGCCTCATCCTTAGGATGAACCGTCAAAACTGGGGGCTTCGATGTGGACGTCGGTAGAGCTTTCTTCTTTTGTTGGCTCGGGGGAGGCACGCGCTTCTTCGAGCCTTGTTTTCCATTCTCTCGGGACTCGTTGTGCTTGTTTGGGTACATTGAGATCATCCATGAGAGGTAATGCACCATCACGAATGGAGACGACGTTTTGTGGGGCACCATCCAATGGGGGCGCTTATTCCAGTATTTGCCCCATATCTCCAATTGCCTAGCGGTTAACCTTATCTTGGGTTGGACAACCGTATCTTTTCATGGAATGCTTTGAGCAAGCCCAGATTGAGGGATCTCTTCAGCGCATCCAACCATGGTGGTAAGATGTCACCACGTGATACTCCAACAAATGGTCAAGTTCCTTCCTAGTGATGGATCTACTCACCAAGGGACTTCTCTTCATATAGCCGTTGGCGAGATGGAAATTACCTCGGAGTGTAGACGACGCGTGCATCCGGTTTCTTCACAAACCGAGGATGCTTAAGGAGCCAAATCTACAAGGGTAAAAAAACAATGAAGGAAAAAGATAAATCATCATGAAAACAAAAATCAATTAAACATGTGAATTGAATAGAAAAAGAAAGAGGCATCAAAACTCAGTTGGAGAAGCAAAGGACTTCCGAGAGGTCGTCATCCTCTTCCTTCGCCAAACGATAAAGGCAAGCAATTGTCTATCCAACAACTAGAGCTACAGGACTATACCCCTCTTCCATCATTTTCAAAACGTTGACAATGGATGTTCAGGCCATCTTACCATTTCCCACGAAAAGGAAGTGACATTTGAGAGACAAAACAATTGCCTGACAACGGAAAGATTTTGACTTGCTATCATCTTCTACGGGAGAAGGAGAAAAGTGCTCGATCACTTTAACAAGGTTGAAGTGATCCCCAACGATTATCTCTCGAGCTTTCTCATGGTCAAGGACAAGATACTCCTCAAACATGAATTCGTAACTATACCATAGAGTAGGAAGCCCCATGTTCATATTCGGACTCATGCCCAAGATCGCGGAAAACTCCTATACAAATGGACACAACTCTTTAGTCCCTCCTAGACAGCAAACATCGAGGTCAGGCATCCACAATTTGAAGTACGCCCTTAGAAGAACCCAAATAACTTTTACTTGCTTAAGGGTGAAGAAGATGGAAATATTGAACAAGTTTAGGCGTTGGCGTTCCTCCATTGACATGGAGTTCATCCAACTATCAAAGGATTTTTGAAAGAGACTAGCCATGTGTATGGGATGAATTTGGAACTTAAAAGACTTGAGATATAAGGAAGATGAATTTTTTGGTATTTGGGTGCAGTATTCTGCCATGCAAAGACACCCTTATATAGCTCAACATGCAGAAATGCTCGCAAAAAGGAATACGAGGCACCAGACCTAGACTCAACCCAGCGAATATCTTCAGATCCGCTGGATGGCCTGGCGATAAAGGCCCAATTCGTTGGAATTCCGTTGATTTTCACCAGAATTTTTGGCCTTAGGGCAATTTTTCACATATTCGCTGGCCCTTCAATGACATCCTTAAGTGATCATCCACTCCCTTTGAGTTTATACGGGATTAGGATTATTTTTTCCGTTTGGCCTTTAATCTCTTTGTCCCCATGTTAATTCCTCATAACTCATGCATTTTTATCTTTTATTACATTTGTTTCCTTTTAATCAATTTTGTGCATAAATGTGTCCATGGCATAATCCTTATATTAAATTCATTTTTTTATTCTATACTTATGTAATTCCAATTTTGTACTCTTTTACCCTATATTTTTGTAAACATGTGTACATGGAAAAAAAATTTAGAAAATAAAATTTATTCATAATAGAGACGTTGATACAAAAAGAGAGTTCAAAAAGCCCCTCAGGAATTACTAACATAACCTACGAGTCACTGATGGGCGGTGCCGAAGCGGCACGTCTCTTGCGGGAAGGCCCTTCCTTCCGCTGACTCTGCGTCGGCTCCTCCTTCAAGATAAGTCCGCCAACTGCTTGCTAGTCGGGATGACGGGAGCCTCCAAATCGTGGCCACCCATGGACTCTCGATACCTCGCTCGCTCCTATGCCCGGGGCTGCTGACGAGAACCGCTGCCACGACCCTCGGCCGTATAAGTCGAATGGATTGAACCCTGAGCGGGAGAATTACGACCACCTCTACGACCGGCCAGCCTAATACCTAGGGGCCCTCATCAATGCCACCTGCTGAGGCTGGACAACCTCCTGCATAGAAACAACGAAAAAAACAGCCACGAAAAAGAATAATTTGGACAAAAATAAGAGAAAAGAGCACGGGATATACCTCTCTTACCTGAGTAAAAGAGGCACAGCTTGAAGTGAAGAGCCGTCGGATGTTCTTCGTCATGGTGGAGACGACCTTCAAGGTTGCCTTAACCTCCTTCGGGTTCATCTACAAGACCATAACGAGAGACAACGGTTAGCAAAATGCAACCGTTGAAATCAAAAAAAAAAAAAAAAAAAGGTAAAGCTGGCGTGATTACCCTATTGTTCCCCTCAAGAAGGGGAAGATACTTGCCCTCATCATCCTGAATGTCCGGGACCTCCAGTATGACACGAGTACCCGACTCGTCCTCGTGGATGATAGACAAAGTCGGCACCAGGATGCACACTCCGCCCAAAAAAAACAAACTCCATTAGAGTTTATCAAACCTAAGCAACATTAGAAGCAAAGAGGCATAGCAGAACGTTTACCTCTGTGAAAAGAAGAGTGGCCGGCATCAAGCGCTCACTATAGAACACCTGGTAAGCAAAGGCTGGGTCATCATCACAAAGCTTCTGAAGGAAGTACGACAAATTAGCACCTCTCGTACCCGCCTTGAACTGCCTCCTAGAAAGGCGGTCAAGGTAGGAAATAGAATCCGGTGGATCTTAGTGTGCCTCAAACATCTCGATCGTCTGTCGGGTCACCCGCTCGCCAAGATAGCACACATGACCGAAGGGGCCCTCGAACAAGATCCTCTTCTAATTGTACTACAAAATTGCGTGGCGAACCTCAACTTAACGTCGTTCACATCTAACCAGGGAGTGTACGAGATCTGAAAAGTAGCAGGAGAAAACATTAGATCAATTATAAGATGCATAAAACATCAAAAAGAAAAATCCGTGCAATCCATGTATACTTGAATAGCAGCAACCTCGTTCAACATCCGCCTTTGCTTTGGGAGAGGAAGGTTGCCAGGTGCGGTGCGGTACCTGAAGGACCACCGAGCCAAGATAGGAAAGGCTCTAGACTGGTGACAGAGCGGCCCAAAGACCGGGAAGTTCTCGTACAACCATATCTGCGCATATGGAGAGAGTTAAAAGCTTAATACAAAAAGCAGAATTGGACAATAAAAGGCTAAAAGAAGCATGACCTCGATCACCTTCCAAAAGCTGCCGAGAGGAATTTCCTTGTTCTTTATTTGACGGCACCCATGACTCAAATACTTCATTAAGATCGCGTAGGAAGGCGCGCCCCAAATGTAACCGCTTATCCTCCTTAAATCTTTGATAGCATGAAGGTAAGGAAAGTATAGACGGCTACCCTTGTCCGTAAACAAGGTACAAGCCGAGAGATAGGCGACAAAGACCCAAACTGTGTGATCTGGAGTCAAGTTGTCGAGATGGTCCGTAAGGACATCCCGACTGGTCGCGTAAGGGATAGACCCATTGTTAGGGGTCGTAAGCCGCACAAAGTCCTCCCCGAACATGGCCGTCAACCTCTCATGCTCACATGAGACAGTAATGTCCATGGAGAGAGGCTCGCTGAGAAAGGCTACACCGCTAATCAGCCCGAACTCTGATGGCGTGATCGTGATCTTGCCCATCGGGAGATGGAAGGTACCGCTCGTAGCCCATAAGCACTCAACAAGAGAACGTACGACCATATAATTCACATACTCGCATCCAAGAAGTGAACCGTACAAAGATCCAAACCTGGTCGCCTCAAAACGGACGACGTAGTCATCATCGAGATCCCTAGCAAGAGAATGGTACACGGCGATAACCTCGCATCCACCGTTGTAACCTCTTAAGTACGCCCTTTTCTCTTGTGAGAAGATTACGTACGCAATATAATCCACAAAAATAGATCAGAAAAAGAAATGGGCAATACGCACGTAGTTCTATGAACATAAATGACGAGCATTTCGGCATTTTACAGAACAAAACAACACATACATGACATGAATAGTGTTCTAAAGCAATAAAACACAAGGCAATTGGTTCATTTTGATGCTTTGTAGCAAGATAAACATGATATGAGACATAACAAGTGCATTTTCTGACAAGAAATTGACCAAAACTCTAAGGGGCATTTCGTCGAACACTTGGCATGCGTGACTCAAAAACACACAAATTTGTCAAATTCACATAAACCAACATCCATTCATCATCAACCTACATATATACATCACAACACATCCCAAATTTTATCCCAATTCCATACATCATCACATGAATTTCGCGAAACTACTAAGTGTGAAGTTTTGAAATTTACCGCTTTGTTCCTTTCGCGGAAGGACGAGTGATCATCAGGGTTAATCAAGAGCTTCGAAGGTTTCCACCTTCGCACCGGTCGCCACTCTCGTCAGACGAACAAATCCCCAACTTGAAGTTTATCCCCTACTTTCTTCCTCCTATACTCGGGGGCACCTACAGCCCTACCTCGAAAAACCTGATGAACAGGCCCCACATGGTTGGGGCCCAATCAGGCAACGTAAGGTCGGTCCAAGATGACCTGACATATCATGTCGGGGACTTCTCACGGCGGGGATAGTCCGGTCGTGTTTGAGAACGACGTCGGAAGGTCTCATGACGCTGTAAAATGTCATGACGTCGGAAGGTCTCATGACGTCATAAGAATATCTTGACATCAGAACGGGCTCAACATTTGCCCCTCAGGTCGGGTCTTGTCATCGTCCAGGTAGGGTCCGACATGATTCCTAGCGACATGATTCACCAGGGGAGCGTTACGGCTGCACACATCTCGAGGTGCCTTGGGTTGTGTCATGTAGAACATAAGGCCAGACACGTATTGCTATCGTGGATGGGAGGTGAGCAGCTACTTCCCTTCTCTATATATAGGCGCTCCCCCTCCTGCTCATTTTATGCGTTTCTAGAAAGAGAAACTCTACTTCTAGTGAGAGAAAATCTGATGTGACCAACTCGCTTGCTTTGACTTTCATCTCTTTATTCCAACTTTGTACCATTGTACACAAGGTATTTTTTATTTATTCATTCTTTGTGTTGTATAACATGTTTCCACGTCGTGCACACTTTGCGTAGGGCGATGGATTGAGTTCGCAAGCTCAGGCCTTGTTGAACGAGATCCATCTCCTTCACAATCCTTTGGATGTGGTTTCACTTCGCACCCTGGATTGTCAGGGTCGTGACCTTAGGACGATAGGTGGCGTCTTTTCTCGTGGAGAGTTTACACCGCCGCCTACCGAGAGTGGGACTGGTCTGAAGTCACCCCCTTCCCTAAGAAATGATTTTTTCACTTCGCCGCCTTCAGCGGCTCCGGCACCATCTCAGAAGACAAGAAGGAAGACGGATTTTTGTAAGGGGCGATCTAAATATTAAAAGCGATTGCAAAGAAATTATTTTTGATCGTAGAGCCAAGTATCTAACCTGAATATGTTATCTTTTCATTAAATAGTTTCAATGCATTAGTCAATTTGAAAGAGAAATACGCTTAAACCTCAAACGATTGTTGATAAGCGTTAAATATCAACAA
>ONZA01016144.1:9191-23718 GCA_900322205.1 Kewa caespitosa | reverse complement strand
CAAGTTGAATTATTATTTTATAAGGGGCATAAACTAGGTGCCAGTTGTAAAGAAGAAGCAGTGATGACTTTATTTTTTACTTTTTCTAGGAAATAAATAGCTTTTTATTCCCTTTCCTTTTAAGAAGGAAGAGAAGCAACCTTAGCTCTCCCTCTCTCTCTCCAGTGATCGGTCGACAACTGGACATCGGCGAACATGCCTTGGTTCGGCTCGAAATTCTCGGATGATTCTTACCTCTAATTGTCACAAGCCTAGGTTCCAGTTGAATCTTCAATTTTCAAATCTAGGGTTTGGACCTAACCCTAAATCTGAAATTACTCTCGTTCTCTCACCATTTGGAAAGAAAACAAACTGATTCACATTCCAGATATGGGGTCTCTGTGACTTGCCACGTCTAATTTGAAGTTGTCATGTAGGACTCACATTTTGTATCAATTGTCGCGTTGACCCGGGTATGCCAGAAAAATAGCCGTGTCCTGGTAACGTAGCTTATGATAGGAATCTAGGCTCATTGCAACTAAAATGTTTGTTTATTGTTGCATTTGTAGTACTACATACAAGACAAATTACCTAAATTGTAATTTTCACCGGATCCCAAATAGTGAATCCTAAATCGTGAGTATCGCTTGCTACCAAAACTTGATTGGCGCATAATAGGAATTTGGTCTCGTGGCAATAGACTCATCTTCTTATTATTGCATAGACAACACTGCGGAGAATAAAAACTACCTAATAAGTTACTTTGATCAAAGCCCAAAATGATAATTGTAAATCATGAATTTGGTTTCATGGTCGTATTTGAGAGAAACAATTAATTTCTTGGCACATGGATGAAAATTAAATTGATCACTCATGGGAAATAATGTGGAGAAGAAAAGTTGCTTATAGTTTGCTCATTGATAATTTTCTCATTGTGAGTAACACCATCATAAATCCCTCTTATTAGGGCGATTTGAGAAGGATCCAATTAGAATTCGGGCTCATGACAACAAAATCATTCGCTTATTCTTGCACTAGCAACATTACGAAAAAGGAAATTTGCCTTAATAGTGACTTTTGATCATATCCCAAAATGTACGCCCTACAATATAGATCCCGCTTTCTAGGATGATTTGAGAGGATAAAATGGAAATCTTGTCTTGTGGCACCCGAATCATTTGCTTACTATTGAATAGATATTACTATGATGTGACAAGCTCTAAATAATGACTTCGAACGTCTCTCAAAAGGTGCGGCATGTCCTTAACCCCATTCGCAATGGTGATTTAAGGAGGATAAGATATGAATCTAGTGTCATGGTAGCTAAATGATTTGCTTATTATTACATGAGTAATACGATATATAGAAGTCTAGTCACCTAAATTGTGACTTTCACAAATTCAAAATGTGATCCTTAAATCGTAAATCCCTCTTAGTTATGTACCTTAAATGGGATACAATTAATTCAACAATCGTGGAAACATAAACATTTGCTTATAATTGCATGGGAAAAACTATGGAGAAGGAAAATTGTTTGGTTATATCCCACATTATGTACCTTAAATCATTAATCCCGCTTCCTAAGAAATTGTATAGATCTACAATTGGAATCAAGGCTCATGGTAGCTTAATAATTTGATCGTTATAGTATTGGGAAAACTATAGAAAACGAATACCACCAAAATAGGGAGTTTGTTCGTATGCTCCCCTAAATTGTGAATCCCTCTTGCTAGGTCGATTGAGAGGAATACAATTGAAATTTGGGCTTGTGGCAGCTGAATCATTTGTTGAGCCCTTCACCTTGTAGACAGAGGAGATACATAAAGTGTGCTGCGCAAAAAGTCTGAGCCTTCGATTAGAACACCCCAAGCGCGTACAAAACCCAAAATCCTTTAAGGTCCCACATTGAATCTCAAATCGGCCCACGAAAGAAAGAATGGAAAAGATCCCGGCTACGCGCAATGGTTTACTCTCGTCTCTTTATTTAGGTAAAAGTGCCGATGAAGCGCATTGACTAAACTAAACCAAAGCTACTCATCATACTGCAGATGATATAGAGACCTGTGGGGGCACACCATTTCCAAGTTCATCGATGAAAGGGCCTATGGGTGGAATCATCTGGGAGCAGTGGGACTACTTTGAGGAAATAAGCTGCAAACGTGCTCGGGCTACCAATATCCTATCTCTATTGATCGAGAAACAACTATCATTTCCTCAACAAACTGATGAACAAGAAAAGTCGCCTAAATAGTACCCCCATAATGTACACCCGGAATTCGTAAATCTCGCTTGCTAAGGCGATTTGATAAGGATACAATTTGAATCTTGGCTCGTGACATATGAATCATTACCTTATAATTTCATGAAAAATACGGAATGTCAAAATTTTCTAAATAGTCACTTTATTCGGATCCCAAAACGTGTGGCGTACATCGTTAACTTGGCTTGTTTTGACAGTTGAAACGTATAAAACTGGAATATGGGCTTGGAAAACTGAATCACTTGCTTATTATTGCATGGGCAATGCTGATAGTAAGAAAATTAGCCAAAATGGGGATAGTGATTGGATCCAAAACTATGAGCATAAGATCTCGTATCCTACACAATAACGTGATTTCAGAGGAATTAAACTGGAAGTTGGGTATGTGGCAAATGAATCATTTTCTTATAATGTCATGAAAAACACTACGGAGAAGAAAAAATGCCTAAATAATGACTTTGAACGAAACTCAAAACTTGCGTCCTAAATCGTAAATCCCGCTTCCCGAGGTGATTTTGGACATACACCAGGAACCTGGGTTCGTGGATAGTGAGTAAGTTGCACATTATTTCATGGACAACACTACATAGAAGTAAAATTATCTGACTTTGTCGGGATCTCAAAAAGTAAGCCCTAAATCATGAATTCTTCATGCTAGGGCAATTTGAGAGAGATACAATTGAAATATGGGCATTTGATGGCAGAATCGTTTGCTAATCATTATAATAATAACACTATGGAGAAAGAAATCGCCTAACTGGTGATTTTGACCGGATCACGAAGATGCTCTTCAAATCGTATATCCTTCTTGCTACAATGATTTGAGAGCGAAAAAGTATGAATCACAGCTCATATTTTCTTATTATTGCATGGAAAACACTATAAAATGACGAAAATGGCTAAGTAGTGAATCGATCAGATCCAAAGATATGGCCCTAAATCTTTAATCACACTTACTATCACAATTTAAGATTTAAAAAGATTTGAGTTTGGGCTCATGCCAGCTAAATCATTTTCTTATCATTGCATGGGTAAAACTGTAAAGAATATAATTGTCAAAATTGTGACTTCGATGAAATCCCAAAATGTGTGAGTCCTCAATCGTGTATGTCATTTTCAAGTGCAATTTAAGAAGAATACCATTGGAATATAAGCTTGTGGCAGTAAAATCATTTCTTACTACTGTACGGGCAACAACATGTAGAAGGAAAATTACCTAATTGACTTTTTCTGAAACTCAAAAATTGTGCTTTAAACCATGAATCATTCTTGCTATGGCGATTTGAGAGGAATATAACTGAAATATCAGGTCGTGAATGCTAAACCATTTTCTTAGTCTTCATGGGAAACATTTGGAAAAGTGTAAATTGGCTAAATAGTTACCTTGATTGGATCCAAAAATGTGCGCCCTAAATCGTTAACTCGGCTTGCTATGTTGATTTAAAATAGAAAAATATTTGAATCTTTTGACAACTGCATTATTTGCTTATTGTTGAGTAGGTAATACTATAAAGAAGAAAAAATGCCTGTGTGGATCAAAAAATGTGATCCTTCCGTCGTGAATTCTTCTTGCTGACGTTTGAGAGGAATACAATTGGAATTCGGGGCTTCTAACAGATGTATCATTTGCTTACTATTGTATGGAAAATATTATAGGGTGAGTTAAATAATTACTTCGATCGGATCCCAAAATGTGCGACCTAAATAGTTAATCGCGCTTGCTATGGAGATTCAAGAAGTTTAAAATTAGAATCTGAGCTTGTAGGAGTTAAATTATTTTCTTGTAATTGCATATGTAAGACTTTACGGATATAAAATTGCCTAAATTTTTATTTTACAAGATCCGAAATTGTAAGCTCTAAACTATGAATCTTGTTTGCTAGTGCGATTTGAGAGGGATACAATTTGAATCAAGGCAGTGACAGCTCAATCAACTTTTTATTTTAGCATGGTAGACACTATGGCGAAGGAAATCGCCTAAATAGCTAGTGACTTTGACCACAACCCTAAATGTGCGTTTTCAATTGTGAATTTGGGCAATTTTGAGATATTAACTAGAATAGGCTCATAACTTGTCAATAATTCGATCATTATGGCATGACTAACACTATGGAAAAGGAAAATCACCTAAGTAGTGACTTTGTTCGGATCCTAAACAAAATGCCTTAGATGGTGAATCCTTTTCGCTAGAAGTTTAAGATGGACATAACTAGTATCCTGACTCGTGACAGCTGAATAATGTTCTTAACATTGCATGTATGGGATTGTTCAATAGAAAAATTGCACCAATATTAAATTTACTTGGATCCCACAATGTGCGCCCCAATCCCCTAACTCATAAATCCCGCTTGATAGGATGATTTGCGATAGAAACAATTGGAATCTTAGCCCCCCGGTAACTTAATCAGTGTCTTATTATTATATGGACAAAATTTAGAGTGAAAAAATTGGCTAAAAATAGTTACTTTGATCTAATCCTAAAATGTGTGCCCCAAATCATTAACCTTGCTTGGTATGGCTATTTAAGAAGGATAAAATTGGAATATGGACTTGTGGCAGCAAGGTTATTTGCTTATCGTTGCATGTAGAACACCAAAGAAAAGAAAAATCGCCTTATTGCTAACTTTAACTTGATCCCAAAGGTGTGCCTCAAATAATAAACCGCACTTTTTGTAAGTATTATAGAGAGATACAATTGACATCTAGCTCTGGTAGTTGAAAATTTTACTCATTATTGCATAGGCAACACTAAAAAGAATGAAAATTGTCTAAACAGTAATTTTGTCTGAATTCTAAAAAGTGTGTCCTAAACTTGTATCCATCTTACTAGGGTGAATTTATAGGGGTACAACTGGAATCAAATCTTGTAACAGTTCAATCATTAGCTTATTATTTTTATGGACAAAATAATGGAGAAGGAAACATGCGTAAATTTCGTTTACGAAGGCGATTTGAAAGGAATACTATTAAAATATGGCCTCTTGGCAGTGGAGTTATTTGCATATGATTGCATGGTCAACACTATGTAGTGAACAAAAAATTTTACTTAATAGTGACTTTAGCGGAATCAAAAAATGTACGCATTAAATCATTAACCTACGTGCTATGGGGATTTAGAAGGAAAAGCTTTGAATATGGGCCTGTTGAGTTGAATCACTTGCTTATTATTCCATGAGTAATACGATAATGAAGAAACATTTCTTAATTTGTGACTTTGATTAGATCCTAAAATGTGAGAATTAAATCGCGCATCATGCCTGACACTGCGATTTGAGAGTGATACAATCAGAACTTGGGCTAGTGGCAACTTCATCTTTTTCTTATTACTGCATGGACAACACTGTGAGGAGCGAAAACATCCTTAATAAAGACTTTGAGTGGATTCAAAAATATGTGCCCTAAACCAAAAATCATTATAGAGAGATAATTTTGGAATCAGGGCTCGTTTTGATGAAAAATTTGCTCGTTATTGAATGTGCAACACTACTAAGAAGAACAATTGCCTAAAGAGTATCTTTGGGCAGATCCCAAAAAGTGTGCCATAAATCTTGTATTCCTCTTGCTAGGGCGATTTGAGAGGGATACATGCATATGGAACTTTTGTCAAGACAACTGGATCACTTGCTTATTATTTCATGAAAACACACTATGGAGAAGGAAAATTGCCTAAACAGTGTATTCAATCGGATCCCAAAATTTGCGCCCTAATTCATATATCTTATGTCATGGATAATATTTAGAAAGAGACAAATAAAATATGGGCTCCTATCTCAAATCATAATTTGTCATTACTGCATGAACAATACTATGGAGAAGAAAAATTGCTTCATAGTGACTTTGTGCTGATCTCAAATGTTATGTCCAAAATTGTGAATCTCTATTACTAGGGTGATTGGGAAGTGATACATATGGAATCTAAGGTCGTGACTGCTGAATCATTTGCTTATAGTAGCATGGACCACATTATGGAGAAGATATTTATGCTAAATACTGACTTTGACCGAATCCCCAAATTTGCTCCTGAAATAGTAACTCACGCTTTGGGGCAATTTTAGAGAGATATATACAATTTGAATCTAGGCTTTTTGTGGCTAAATAATTTTCAAATGATTGCTTCGGAAACACTATGGAGGGAGAAAATTGCCTAAATAGAGGCTTTGTCTAGATCCCAAAGATAGCGCCCTGAATCGTGAATTCGTCTTGATAAAGTAATCGGAGAGGGACACAGTTGGAATTTGAGCTTGTGACAACTGAATCATTTGTTTATAATTGGATGGACAACACTATGGAGAATGATATTCGTCCAAATAGTGACTCTAACTAGATCCTAAAATATGTGTCATAAATCATAAGTCCCACTTGCTAAAGCGATTAGAGAGGGATAAAATTGGAATTGGGACTAATGGTAAAAAAAAAAAAAACAAAAAAAAAAAAAAACATTTGTGCATTAGTGCATAGACAATACTATGGAGTGATAAAATTGGTTAGACGGTGACTTTGATCGAATCCCGAAATGTGTACTCTAAATCTTTAATCCTGCGCGATATGGGATTTCAAAAGTATGAGATTGGAATCTGGGCTCATGACAGCTGAAGTATTTATTTATCATTGCATGGGTAATATTATAAAGAAGATAATTTTCAAAATTATGACTTTGACTAGATCCCAAAATGAACCCTGAATCATGAATCCTGCTTGCTAGAGCTCTTTGAGAATGATATATTTGGACTCTGTGCTCGTGAAAGATGAATCATTTGATTATTGTTACATGAACAACATTGTGGCGAAAGGTAATCATCTAAGCAGTGACTTTTACTAGATCCCAAAATGTGCGTCATAAATCTGAAATCTTACTTCATGTGGCCATTTTATAGAGATACAATTGGTATTTGGGCTCGTGGCTTTTGAAAAATCTACTCACTATTGCATGGACGACACTATGGAGAAAGAAAATTGCCTAAATATTGACTTTGCCCTGATCCCAGAAAGTGTTTTTCATTGTTACTTTTTTGTAGGAGAGGAAGCGAGAAGAACGGTGAGGACCAATTCACTCGCATTCACTCTTACTCTCTCAATTTTTCTTCCCCCCAAATCAAGAGAGAATGGAGGGAAAGGAAAAATTTGAAGCTATAACCAAGTGTTTTCCTCAATTCTCCTCCTTTGTTTGTACTTAAGCTCCTAATAAAGTTACATATTTATCTTCCTACCTTCCACTCCCCTCCCTCCCTTACCCTTCATTTCTTTCCCAAATCGCTTACCCTCCAAAACTCCCAAACTACTTGTAAATCGTGAATCTCTCTTCTAGGGAAACATGAGAGGGATAAAACGAAACATGTGATCGTGATAGCTTCATAATTTACTAATTATTGCATGAACAACACTATGGAGAAGAAAAACCACCTAAATATTGACTTTGGCTAAATCTCAAAATGTGTCCCGTAAAGCGTAAACCTCGCTTGCTAGGAAAATCTTAGAGGTATTCAATTTAAACATAGGCATGTGGTTGCTGCATCATCTGCTTTTTGAAACATGGACAATCATTAGCTTAGACTTATTCCTAAAATGTGCACGTTAGATGGTAAATATGCTTGTTAGGGTGACTTCGTAAGGATACCATTGGATTCTGAGATCGTGGCGGTTCAACCATTTGCTTATCATTGCGTAGACAACACTATGTAGTGAAAGAATTGGCTAAATAGTGACTGAACCCCAAAATATGCACCCAAAATTGTTAACCTCGCTTTATATATGGATATAAGAAAGATAAGATCGGTGTCAAGGCTCATGGTAGCTGCATCATTTGCTTCTTATTGCATGGGTAATATTGTAAAGAAGATAAATTGTGTAAACTGTGACTTTGATCGGTTCACAAAATGTGAGCACTAATTGTGAAACTCGCTTGCTACCGCAATTTGATAGGGATGCAATTGACATTTGGACTCATGTAAGCTAAATTATGTGCTTATTATTACATGAAAAACAATATAAAGAAAAACAAAAATCTTTACAGGGACTCTGATTGGATTCCAAAATATCTATTCTAAATCTTAAAACCCACTTCCTTGGGTGGCTTTAATGAGATAAAATTGGAATCTAGGCTCTTAACTAATTCATAATTTGGTCATTATTTCATGGGCTACACTATAGAGAAAGGAATATTTCTAATTTGTTACACTATCAAATCCCAAAAGGCCTGCCCTAAATCGTGAATCCCTCTTGCTATGGTGATTGATAGGGATTCAACTCGATTATGGGCTCTCGACATATGACTTTTTTTCTTATTATTGTATGGAATGCACTTTGACAAAGGAAAATCTCTGATATAGTTACTTTGACCGAATTACGCAATGTGCACTCTTAATTGTAAATCTCGCCTCCTGGAACAATTTAGAGACATATAATTGAAATCTAGGCTTGTGGCTGCTAAATAATATACTCATGATTGCATGGGCAACACTATAGGGAAGGGACTTATTTCAAATAGTGACAATGATGGGGTCCTAAAATTTGAGTACTAAAATCCCAAATTCTTATTCCTAGGCAATTTGAGAACGATGTAATTTGACGACTTTGATTGGATCCCAAAAATACATGCACTAATTCGTTAATCCCGCTTGACATAGGGATTTAACAAGGATACGACTAGAATCTTGGATCATGGAAACGGAACACGTACTTAGCATTGTGTGATGATACTATAGACAAGACAAATTACCTAAATTGTAGCTTTGTTAGGATCTCAAATGTGAGCTCTAGATCGTAAAGCATGCTTAGCACGATTTCAGAAAAATACAATTGAAATATGGCCTTGTGGCAGGTGAAACATTTGCTTATTATTGCATGGACAAAACATAGAGAAAGAAAGTTGGTAAAATTTTGACTTTCACCAGATCCAAAAATGTGCGCCCCAAATCGTAACTCTTGTTTCTTGGGGCAAGTTAGAGAGACGCAACTAGAATTTGGGCTCAAGGCTGCTAAGTACATTGATTAGTATTGCATGAAAAATACTACAAAGAAGGGCAATTGCCTAAATTGTAACTTTGTGTACATTCCAAAATGTTATTGCATGTATAATACTAAGAAGAAGACAAATTGCCGAAATTGTGACTTTGACCACTTCCCAAAATGTTTGCCCTAAATCGTGAATCCAGCTTACTAGTGCAATTTAAGGGGAATACACTTGAAATTTGGCCTTGTGGCAGCAAAATCATTTCCTAATTATCATAGCACGGACAACACTATAAAGAAGAAAAATCTCCTAAATATTTAACTTTAATGACTTCCCAAAATGTGCTTCATGTATCATATATTCCTCTTCCTGGAGCGATTATAGATAGAAACTAAATTGGAATTTAGGCTCGTCCCTGATGAATAATTTTCTTATTATTGTATGGGAAACACTTCAAAAAATGAAAAATTACTTAAAAAATATCTTTGTTCAGATATCAAAGGTGCGCCCGAAATCGTGAATCATTCTTATTAGTGTGATTTGCGAGAGATATCATTCGAACCTGATCTCGTGATAGCTGTGTAATTTGCTTAACATTGCATGAAAAACACTACAGAGAAGGGAAACCATAAAAATAGTAACTTAGATATTGATCCCAAAATGTATGTCTTTAACTCGTAAATCCCGCTTGCTAGAGTGATGTAAGACAGATACAATAGGAAAATGTGCTCATTGCAGCTAAATAAATTTCTTAATATTGCATACAAGGATAAGATTGGAATAACACTAAAGAGAAGGAAATTGCCAGTATAGTAACTTTGACCGAATACAAAATGTGCGTTCCAAATCGAATATCCCACTTTTTAGGCCAATTATAGAGAGAAACAATTAGAATCTGCGAGCGGGAATGCATAACGTGTTTCTCATCATTTCATGGAAAACACTCTAGATGAAGAAAATGGTCTAAACAATGACTTTGTTCGGATCCCAAAATGTGTACCCTAAATAGTGAATCCTTCTTGCTAGGGCTATTAATGAGGGATATATTTGGACTCTGGACACGTGACGACCACACGATTTGCTTATTTTTGCACATAAAACACTCTGGAGAAGGAAAATCTTCGAGTTACTCTGACTAGATTTGAAAATATTTGCCCTAGCTCGTAAATCCCTCTTGTTAGGGCGATTTGAGATGTATTCAATTGGAATCTGGACTTGTGACACATGAAGTTGCTTAATATTGCATGGACATCATTATAAAGTAGGAGAATGCCTAAGTACTGATTGATTGAATCCAAAAATGTGTGCCCTAAATTTTAAGTTCATTTTTCCTAGGGCAATTCAAGGAGATACAAATAGAATCTAAAATTAAGGTTGCAGAATTATTTTCTCAGTATTGCATGAGAAATACTATGGAAGGGGGAAATTGCCTGAGTAGTGACTTTGTTTGGGTCCCAACATGAGCCCTAAATGGTGAATTCTTTTATTGGGTGGTTCAGGACTTTTAACAGCTTAATTATTTGGTTTCTGTTCCATACACAATACTATGGAGAAGGAAAATCTCCAAAAGAGTGACTTTGATAGGATCTAAAATTGCCACCCTAATTCGTAAATCCTAGTTGCCATGGTGATTTGAAAGAATTCAACTGATATTTGAGCTTGTGGATGTTGAATCAATTACTTATTATTGCATGAAAATCACTATAGAGAAGGAAAAATTTCCTAAATTGTGACAGGATACCAAAAGATCGTAAATCTCGCTTGCTAGGGCTATTTGAGAGTAATATAATTGAAATATGGGCTTCTATCATATGTATAACAGCCCTGAATTTCTAACTATAAAATAATAATTTTTAAGAAAATTTCGGCAGAGTTCCTTTTGCAAATTCATTAAAAATCCCTATTTTCAAATTTTAAACATTTTATTCAAAAACTTGCTGAAGTAAATACATCCTACTTGGGGGTATTATCGCCACATCATTTGGAGGATGAGTGAAAGGTTGAATCTCACTGAATCATAAATGAGAAGTATCCAAAAGCGACAATCTAATTATCTATAATTATCTCAAACATTTCCCACTAAATAAGCTCTATTACAAATTTCACCCTTTCCAAATAAGTGATGTGTTCCTCACTTGCTCGTCAATCAAGAGATTAAATCTTCATACCTGAAAATATTTATAGAAATATACAAGAAAGGAAACAAAACACAAAATCAGTGAAAGCTGAGTAACTCCACTCTACCCCGTAAAATAATCTTTATCAAAATATACATACAAGCACATTTCACGCAATATCAATATTCTTTTTTACTATACGCATAATATCGCGTATATAATCATATGTACATATATATCGAAACAGTCTCGTTTATCTATCCCCATTCTCAATTTCATCCTCATCTCTCTGGGATCATATCAGGTGATCCTCTATGGGACATAACATATCACATACTCAAGTGTATCGGCTCAAAACTTATCAAACATCCGAAGAAGTATCATTTTATTTATTTCAATTATTTTATCTCATCACATAACATAACACATAACGAGTAAAGTCGGTTACAACCCACAGCCTACATTATAGTGGTAGACCGGTCAAAATCCGCATTGTCTACCTTAAACAATACATCATTTGTAGTATCATTTCAATATCACCACACATATACAATTTGACTCGTATTCATTTTACTTATTTAATTTACTTATTGAGGGAAGTGAATGGCAGAAGATTCAGGAAACCCAACCAATCTACTTACACGGGTGATCAGGAAAACCCATACACTCACCAAAAAAATATCACATCCCTGCCAACATAACAATATCATAAATATCAAGTCTAGTGTGCACAAGCACCTTACCTGGCGTCTAGTAACCAAGCGACTAGAACTTACTACCAAGAAGGGACGACAATCACATTTTCACACTAGTCGCCTCAGACATCGCCCACCACGAGAAAAACAAACTAGGGGATAGCAATATCATATATCAAGGTACAAAGGCCAAACGCCATGTTCATCACCTCTTGTGATATCCCGTAATACTACAATCGGCTTCAACCCTCATTTTCTTTCACTTTAAATGATTAGTTCTTTAAGAGAGTGATTGATTGGTAAGAACACAACAATATATATTATCAACAATCAAGTTATATACATATCATTAGCGAGTTCTTTTATCATGTTTCCACTATAATTCATTTATTCACCACACAATACTCATTATACTCATACGGCCCCTTGGGCCCTTATCATCATCATTTCACATCAACGTCAATCCATGAAATGGTCATATCATTGGCTCATAATACACATTTCAAGAATTATACACGTTTCACATTTCTCTCGCTTGCGCATCTAGTCGTTTCAAAACTAACTTGACTCAAATTATTCACACATATCATTCACAATCAATTTGGTTAGTAATATTTATATACGTAAACAAACAACTCCTCGATCCATAAATCAATAACTTGTATATACTTTCCTGAATACCTCTCAATCTTACCAAGCTTACAAGTCCACAACTAACTTGACTTACGGAAGTATCATTGAGCATAAGTACTTTCTAACCTTTGTCTTCATGTTACTCATACTCTACTACTTATAATGCATGAAGATAAGTTTGTTTATTGACTTAGTCAATCCACTATATCATATCTAGACTTCAATTAGAATTCACCAAAGTAGTTCTGATTTCATCACTATTCCCATCCTGATTGTAGTCACGAGTAAGTCATCAAAGACATAAGAGACCAACTTCAACTAAGACTCCAACACCTACCTACAAATAATCACTTTATATAACTTTCTATTCCCAAATGTTTGTTGATACATCCATTCTTGTACCAATCCACATTTAGGCCATTTCTGAATATTTGCTAATATAATCAATTCCTCTCGTACCAATCCACCTTGAATATGTTTTCAGAAACTACCACCACATACAAATGCAAATGCTAATCGAACACAACTTTACATCTCATCACCAAAACAACTCATCTCAATATCTCTATGCTTATACTTATTAACCATTTATGCCCCATCATGAGAAGTCACAATATGACGAAGAATTCTCCAAGGACATTCTTGTTTCATACACTCTAACATTCTCAAAGTCGCATATAATAGAGTACTTGATTCCAACTTTTAATAACCGTAATTATTTGTCATCACACTGCACTCATTTAGCATGACGTGAATCCTTTCAATATCGATTAGTAACGATAAAAATTGTCCTAACTTCTACCCCCTTTATGAACCCATGAGAATGAAGTTATACCACCTAAAATAAAGCTCATTTAACCTTTCAAACCCAAAGAGATTATATGTGCCAGTCCTTTCAAATTCATTAAAGTAATCCCGATACATCATGTTTTCATCTTTAGTTCCATTCCAATAATAATTACCATATCATCGCCATATATTTTAGACGAAACCCACCAACATACTCCTTAGACACCAAAAAAAACTACAAATGCAATATCCATTAATAAGTATATAAATATCAATCCTAAATTAAATGACATCACAAGACTACTAATAACATTAGTTAACTCGACAAAGATCTTCCCGCACTTATTTTTCCATAAGACTCTTCCAACATCTTCTCATCTAAAACATAATAAAATATAACACCCGAATAGAGCATCACTTAACATCTTTAAAAACCAATTACAAAAACCACCAATATGTCTATCATACGTCTACTAATATATCTTTGAAGACTTCATGTTATCACCAATCTCATACTCCCTATAATTCACACAAATTCATATGTACTCAAGTCAATCTCGCCAGCATACATCTCCTTTACAAATAGTTAAGACTAAATTATCATTTCAGATTTAGATACTCTATATGTCCATATACTCGACACATACCTAAAACTCTCATCACCACAAGGCTTTTCTGGTATCGTTATGCCAGTAAACGATCCCAAACTTCTTTTTCATAATATATACATCATAATCAAGTCGAACGACACTAAAATAGACTCATTAATCTATTTAAACTTAACGGACTACAACTAACCAAACGTGAACAGGAGGTGTAAGTCCACCAAAATGCTCCCATAACCACAATCAATTCAATTACCCATAACTCACAAATCAACTAAGGATCGAGTATCGTCACTAAACTACTAAGCTACTAACCAAAAGGATTGTCAACACAAATTCTATACAAAATCAACCCAAACTTGTTCACATATCAAGATATCCAGTTAGTATACCAAATGATTCTAGATCATTTGGGCAGAAATGGTAGTCATGAAAGTTGCCTTGTTAGTAGCCCTAATGATCTCAAAGTCGCTCGAAATCGCTTCCGGTCCAGTTCCAAT
>ONZA01016143.1:16183-31184 GCA_900322205.1 Kewa caespitosa | reverse complement strand
TGTGTGTGTGTGTGTGTGTGTGTGTGTGTGTGTGTGTGTGTGTACTTATAACTAAAATATTGCTTCTATTGTTTGATGGCTAGTCTTAAGTCCTAATAAGTTTGTTGTCATTGACTTGGTTTTATTGTTGCAAGGTCTTAGTGGAACAACTTACACTTGATCCTTCGACCTATGTCCTCTTTATGATGTACTATGGTATTGCAATTGAAGCTACGTTTGCTAAGTCATTAATTTACTCTTTGTTGAGTTTTAGTGGTTGAAAGCAATGATTATGTTTTCCGACACCGTCTTTAGGTGGCAGTTTGGCCATTAATATCTTTTTTGTGTCTGGCACACCAAATCTGTTTTGTCTTTTACTTTTTATTTCTAATTACATTAAACATCAAAAGTGAACTCTAGTTAATACTTTCTGTTCTGTGTAGTATGTCAAAATGGAGGGTTTTGACGGAGAAAACGGTCCCCCCAATAACGATAGGGTTGGTTGTTTGATCCGTTATCCACAAATCAAACAGCAAAGACCATTAGCTATGTTATGTGTACATTTCAATTAGCTGTTTGATTTACTCCATTATAGTCTAGTGCCAATAATAGCACTAATTCTCAACATGACAAAAACCACTGTTGCGTTCATTTTCGTTCATTACTTTCATGTGAGTTATACAAACACCAAAGAAACTCGTCTGAAGATTTCGCACGCAAAGTTATGAGTGTGAACATGGGACAAGTAGTTGTGTTAATCAGGGAAATGCCTTGTCACTTGTCAATGACTCAATACAGCAAGCTTCTCATCGGTATAGCATTTTCGTTATGTTAGTGCAATAGGGAATATTATCTATTCATTTTCTTTTTAGATGGGTAAGCTTCTGCCAACAATGTTGCTTTCTTGCAGTTAAGGACAAAGAGCCTGAATGTGGCATGTTGCCATTAAAAAATGACTCTTAAACCGCTTTAATTTTCCTCTTGTCCTCGTTACTTGAAAAATTTGTACATTTGATTTAGTTAATGCTTGCTTATAATGGTAATCAACTGATGTCGAAATGATACTAGTTTCAGTTCAAGCCATCCTTTTTACTTTTACATCTGAAGTTCTTGGGAATGAATGTGCTATACGCTTGTAGGTTTCTATGCGTTTAAAACGTCTTGTCTACACCAATGAGGCTGGATAAATAATCAAGGGAGTCTTCTTTAACTTCATGTGTAAGGATCCTTCTCATCTTTCTCTAAGATTGTAGCTATTTTATATCATCTTGCAGTTGGCCTATCAAGGGATCCTCAGTGTGGCTGAGAAAATAAGACCAAATCCCAGCATCCTATCCATCTTGTATTCTAAAGCTCAAAAAGATCAACATACTGCATGTGACCTGAAACCTGCTGGTGATGAAGTGAAGTTAATAGGACCAGTTGGGAAGAAGGGAGAGACCCTATGACAAGGAGCTATGGTAATTGCTCAACAAAGATGACACCGATGTCTACATATGTAAGATTAAAGGGATTGAGAAAGGGGTGTGTTTGTTTTCTTTTCGAATCAATATTTATATTCATGTAATTGTTGATCTAATGTATGTGGAACTCTAACATATTCCTACATTTGTATGTGTACAGTGTAATGTATATCATTTTTTTTTTATAGAAAAAATAAATTATAGCGGTTTATATATAAATAGTTTAAACTTTTATAGCTGGTAATGTCTAAGTTGCTCTAAATCAGAAATACTATAGCGTACAAAAATCCCGCTATAAATTGAAATTCCAGACTTTTTTTTGCCATTAGATAGAATTAATAGCGGTTTTTTGAGAACCGCTGTTAATTGCAACATTTATAGCGGCTTTCTAAGAAATGCTATAAAAATTTATCGAGGTTTTAGAATACGCTACAAAAATTTATATACCCCAGTTCTAAACCGGTACCTTTTCCGCTATTAATGGCGTTCTAAAACCGCTATAAATCAAGGAAAATGGCATAGTGTTTGATAAAAAACCTCTGATTTTCAAACCTTGGTCACCTGATGTAGATGGGAGGAAGGAGGAGATTAAATGTGTACCTGTGTGGGTACATCTTCCGTGATTTGAGATGTATTGGGGGATGAATGTTCTCACAAGATTGACCGGTCAAACAGGGAAGACCTTGCGACTAGATAGAGCAACTGAAGCTAAGGAGAAGCTGTCTTATGCATCAGTGCACGCAGAGGTGGGTCTGAATCAAGTTTTCCCTGATGAAATCACCTTTGAGAATGAATGGGGTCAGCAAATCAATAAGCCAGTGGAATATGAGTGGAAACCAGTCTTGTGTTCTACTTGCAAAGTTAAGGACATGAGACAAAGCAATGCAAGAAGAAGACAGTACAACAATGTATTCCAAAACATAATAAAGAACCCCAAATGGACAAGGACAGTTTTCAGGTTGTTAACAGGGGAAGAGAGGGTAAAGGGAAGTAGATGGATGTCACAGATATGGAGGTACATAATGCATTTTCTACACTAGGAGATAGTAACACACTCATACTGCAAAATCATATAGAGGGTTCAATGGACTCGGTGCTACAAGAGATAGTATGGGACATCAAGATGAGATGATTGGTAGCAAACAAAGTAACAGAAATCAAACATGAGAAGGCATGTTTTTTTTTGGTAAGTTAATTTTTTTTACTAAAATAAGCAACAAGGCTCAAACAACCAAAGTACAGAGACATTACTGCTAGCTAATACAAAGGAGCAGAATGCCCACACTAACTAACAGACTACAAACCTCAAAGCATACAAGGACCAAGGTTTTCAAAAACACAAAGATGTTCTATTGTTCTCCACATCTAAAGCACAGATTCAAGAATAGCTTCCTTAGAACATCAGAAGGCCTATGCATTTGGTCATTGAAGACCCAATCACTCCTCTCCTTCCATACTTCGTACACATATATTGCAAAGGAAGAACGTAGCACTCTAGCTTTATTACCACCACCTTTCATCTGATCAAGCACCATAAACACTTTCCTATGGGATTTTATCACTTAAGTGCAATTTGCAGAGCAGATCTGAACAGAAAAAACACACTTAAACAGATGCTCATTACTTTCTTGAGCACAATGGCAAAGAATACACCTGTGTGCTACGCTGAAACCCCAATGCTAAACCTGTCTAGAATACTAAGCCTACTCTGCATTTCCAGCCATAAAATGAACATATGTTTAGGATGTGCAAAACTATCACAATTCATTTGCTTCCATGTAACTTTAGGAAAAACACCCCTTAGCAGTGAGTAGGTTTTCGTGATGGAAAACTTTCTATGATGAACGAAAGAAGACAAGTCACCATGGAAACCTTGGATCCATTTATCAGCATTAAGAATCTTTCTTATCATCCATGTCGTAGAGGTCGAATGTTGACCACTCATGATATGCTTACCATTAAGTATGAATCAACTTAACCCTGAGAAGATCTTGATTAGTAGACAGAGCACATCAGAGCTTGAGTATAGCAGCCTTGTTCCAAAGACCTACATCATCAATGTTGAGACCCGTGTTGTCTTAGGAAGAGTACCTTTGTCCCATACTAACAATGATTTCCTTGAAAGAGCATCTGAGCCTTTCCACAAAAACACCCTACATGTAGTGTTAATAAGCTTGATAATTTTCTGAGGGAACACAAAGACTTGGGACCAGTACGTTTGCATCCAAAATAGCACACTTTTGATAAGTTGAAGTCTGCCTGCATACGAGAGAAACTTCATAGACCAGCATTTGATTCTAGCCAAAATCTTATTAACTAAAAGCATTGACTGGTTGATGGTCAATTTCTTTGAAGACAAAGTGACACCTAAATGCTTAAAAAAAAGAGACCCCTCATTATAGCCCCAGTCATCAAGATAAGCTCCTTGTCACTGTCACAAACACCATCAAAGACAACTTAGCATGGAGGTTAGAAATTTTTGAGAACTTTGAAAAGACCTTTGCCATCATAGTGACAGATATAAAGTCCCCCCTACAAAATAGAAGAAGGTCGTCTTTACAAGGCATATGAGTCACACCCAGCTCTACACATTTGGGATGAAAATTGAAGTCAGGGTCACTACTCATCCTTAGCAACTCCCTGGCTAAATTCTCCATAGCCACCACAAATAAGAAAGGTGACATAAGATCACCTTGCATTAGACCCTTCTTAGCCTGAAAAGGCTCAGTCAAGACCCCATTCAGAATCATTGAGTAGCTAACTAAAGTAATACAAGCCATGATCCATTGGACAAACAGGAAAGAAAAGCCCATGCCTTGCGACACTTGTTCCAAGAAAACCCACTGAAGAGAATCGTAAGTTTTTTTGATGTCCACCTTTAGCATACACCTGGGAGAAATTGTAGCAGCAGTATAACTTCTAAAAAATTCATGCCCTAAGATGACATTATCTGCAATACTTGTTCCGGGAACAAAAGCGGATTGAGCTGCACCAACAACAGAATCAAGCACATAACCTATTCTCATATTGATAGTCTTTGAAATTATCTTATACAAAATATTACAGCAAGAAATGGGTCGATAATCCCTAATGGTGGAACGATTAGAAACCTTAAGTAATAAAGTGATAGAAGTCGCATTTAATGCCTTTAACATTTTACCATTTAGAAAGAAATCAAAAACCGCATCCATAATATTAGCCTTTACAGTGGACCATATAGATTTGAAGAACCCAGCATTATACCCATCAAAACGAGGAGATTTGTCATTGCCAATGGATTGCAAAGCATCCCACACCTCACTTTCAATGACTTGCTCACAAAGAAGTTGTTGTTGCTAAACAAAAGGGTTTGAACTCGCATCTCACAAGCTCAACTATTTGAATCTCATGAATAGGGTTTTCTTCGCATCTCGCAAACAAGACAGGTTATGTAGAAAGAACATTTTTTTATTCATCAGTTGCATTAATCTTATTGAATGACAAAAGAGCATTTAAAAATGACATAGAAGTCCGCAGTTAGCTCACAGAGGAGTCCTAACTGGCCTAGGAAAAGGAAAAAAAGCTTACACGGAAAGCAAATGTGTCCTATCGCGCAAAGGTAAATAAATGGATATTCCAACCTTAACCAAGTTGGATAGAATTAAACGTTTTCCAAGATTCAATAGGGAAAATCACTAATCGTGTTATCGTGTTTTAGGCACTGTTTTGGGGAATGGTTCATTGGACGTACTTTGAGTTGCCATTGATTCCACTCATGTCACTCTCCCTCTCTTGAAAATAATTAGCCCTCAAATTCACGCTCTTGAAATCGAACAACTTTGGGTATTCACCCAGATTAATTTCTTGCATAGGGACATACCGTTACCCAATTTAAGGTAGATTCCCTCTTCACCCTCACATCCAGCTTCTACTCTTACATCCGTATGACTAACAATCTACTTGAAGGACAAAGTAAAAACTTGAAACATGGTCCATTTTGGGAAATCTCTTCCCTTAACAAATTCTTCAATTAAAATCTCCCGAACAAAGTATCTTAGGGTGCAAGGACTGTCTTGTGGAAACACCCAATGAGTTTGTCCTGCGCGAGATTTGTTGAACGAATCTTTCACAACTACTAACAACCCAAAATCAGCATGAGGTACAACTTGGAACACTTTTGTGGGTCGTGGTAATGGTAGTTGAACGTTTGATGCCTATACTATTTCGACCTCCTTGTGGATAATAGCGTATTTTCTATGGTTTACTTAAATATCTTTTCATCCCACATAGATTGAGTTGTGCAAAAATGTAAACCATAATATTAGAAAAAACCACCATGAGTTTCAGTAGTGGTTACCTCTTCGATCATGGGTGGTGTAGTATGACCAAATTAAATATTACCCACTCTCGAACTATCAAGATCATTGGTTGTTTTCGCACCTTTTCTTGAGATGTCAACAAAGATTCTTCAAATTATTGAGCAACTTATACGGTTGACATCCTCCAATTCTTGGGTAAGCAAACAAGGTATTTCCGGCTCAAGGACAATAATTGATGGTTGACTCAACCATTCACGTATGTCTTGCAATTCGTCAACTACATATTTCCTTATCAGATCGAAGTCTTCTTGTCCTTCATTTCGTTATCTTATTTATCTTTGTGCACATGATGTACAATCACATGAGACCACAGATAGAGATCTAAAAAACTTCTTCTCGATTTTATTCCTTATATGAACCCAAGTGCTGATCTCGCCTTCGCCCCTCTTCTTTCTTTGATCATTCACTTCTTCCCACCATAGAGAACAATTTCTTCTGAGATGAGATTTAATTGTCTGACTCATATTAGAATCTGAAAGTTTATATTTTGTGAAAACGTGATCTACCTTTAGCAACCATGTTGATGATTTCATGGAACAACCATCACCATAGAAATTTCTTGTCTTCTTCGTAAACTTGTGGTAATAAGGATTCATGGCAGCTATGAATTCTTCATATACAACCGTTTAAATTGTTTGGTATTTAAGAAAATACCGAAACCATCTATGATTACCAATTTTATGTTGATTCGCTACCAAACTCTCAGACGCTCAAAGGGTTCTTTTTGGGGTTTTTGATTTATGTGACGAAAATTAAAGAAAAGAACTAAAGATATGAAATTTGTTCCGTTTGCCTCGCATAAACCAACCTAAATAACTTGTTCTCAGCCTCTTGCCAAGAACAAGGGTTTGAACTCGCATCTCTTAAGCTCAACTATTCGAATCTCACGAATAGGGTTTTGTTCGCATATCACAAACAAGAAAGGTTGTGTAGAAAGATTTCTTTTGTACTTGTCTCGAGCATTAATCTTATTGAATGACAAAGAAGCCTTTAAAGAGGCTACAGAAATTAGTATTTAGCTCACAAAGGAATCCTAACTAGCCTAGGAATGGGAAAACAAACTGATACTATCGCGCAAAAGGGTCCTATTGCGCAAAGAGTCCTATGCGCTACAATTACCTGGAAATATGATCTAAGACTCCTAACTAAACTAGCTACGCAATAACTAATATCTAGAACTTCTAATTGAACTAGTAAAGTAAATAAATGTATATTCCAACCTTAACCAAGTTGGATAAGATCAAACCTTTTCCAAGATTCAATCGGGAAAATCAATAACGTTATCGTGTTTTTGGCACTTTTTTGGGGAATGGTTCCTTGGACGTACTTTGATTTGCCATTGATGCAACTTATGTCACCCTCCCTCTCTTGAAAATAATTTGCCCTCAAATTCACCGTCTTGAAATCGAACAAGTTTGGGTATTAACCTAGAAATAATTCTTGCGTAAAGACATACCGTTACCCGACTTAAGGTAGATTTCTTCGTCACCCTCACATCCAGCTTCTACTCTTACATCTGTATGACTAAGGATCTCCTTGAAGGACATTGAAAAAACTTGAAACATGGTCGATTTCAGGATATCTCTTCCTTTGACAAATTCTTCACTTAAAATCTCCCGAACAAAGTTTCTTCGGGTGCAAGTATTGTTGTTCGGAAACACCCGATGAGTTTGTCTTGCGCAATATTTGTTGAATAAATCTTTCACAACTATTGACAACCCAAAATCAGCTTGAGGTACAACTTTGAACACTTTTGTGGGCGGTGGTAATGATAGTTGAACGTTTGATGCATTTACTGTTGTGACCTCCTTGAGGATAATAGCATATTTTCCATGGTTTACTTTAAATATATCTTCATCCCACATATATCGAGTTGTAAACCATAATCGTTGAAAAAATCAACATGAGTTTCAACAGTAGTTACCTCTTCGATCAAAGGTGGTGTAGTAGGATCAAAGAAAATATTACGCATTTTCAAACTATTAAAATCATTGGATGTTGCCGCACCTTTTCTTGAGAAGTCAACTAACATTCTTCTATTATTGAGCAACTTATAGGGTTGAAATCTTCCAATGCTTTGGTAAACATACAAGGTATTTTTGTCTCAAGGACAATAATTGATTGTTGACTCAACCATTCATGTATGTCTTTCAATTCGTCGACTACTTATTTCAATATCAAATCGAAGTCTTCGTGTCCTTCATTTCGTTATCTTATTTCTCTTTGTGCACATGATGCTCATTCACATGAGACGAAAGATGGGGATGTCAAGAAATTCTTCTTGATTTTGTCCTTACATGAACCCAAGTTCTGATCTCGCCTTCATCCCTCGTCCTTCTTTGATCATTCACTCCTTCCCACCATAGAGAATCATCTCTTCTCAGATAAGATTGAATTATATTTCTCATCATAGAATCTAAAAGTTTTTATTTTTTGAAAACTTGATCTGCCTTTAGTAACCACGTTGATGATTTCATGGAACAACCATCACCATGAAACTTTCCTACCTTCTTCGTAAACTTGTGGTAATAAGGATCCATGGCAACTATAGTTCTTTATTTACAAGCGTTTATATGATTTGGAATTTAAGAAAATACCGAAACCATCTATGATTAACAATCTTATGTGGATTCACTGCCACACTCTCAAACACTCAAAGGCTTCTTCTTGGGGTTTTTGATTTATGTGATGAAAATTAAAGAAAAGCACTAAAAATATGAAATTTAGTTATGTTTGCCTCTCACAAACTGACCTAAAGAACTCATTCCCTTGTTTCCCTACCTCTCACCGAGAACAAGAGTTTGAACTCGGAACTCACAAGTTAAGATATTCAAATCTCATGAATAGGGTTTTATTCGGATCTCACAAACAAGAAAGGTTATGCAGAAAGAACGTTTTTGTATTTATCTCAAGCATTAATCTTTTTGAATGACAATGGAGCCTTTAAAAAGGCTATAGAAACAAGTAGTTAGCTCACAAAGGACTCCTAACTCGGCTATGAAGGCAAAACAAACTTATGTTTGCCTCTCACAAACTGACCCAAAAATATGAAATAAGACTCCAAACTGAACTAGCCACGCAATAACTAATATCCAGAATTTATAATTGAACTTGTAAACCAAATAAATGGCTATTCCAACCTTAACCAACTTGGATAAGATCAAACATTTTCAAATATTTGATCGAGGAAATCAGTAAATGCATTATCGTGTTTTACGCAATGTTTTGGGGAGCGGCTCATTGGACTTACTTTGAGTTGCCATTTATGCCACTCATGTCATTCTCCCTCTTTTAAAAAGAATTTACCCTGAAATTCACGCTTTAGAAATCAAACAAGTTTGTCTATTCACCACAAAATAATTAACAGTTACCTGATTTAAGGTAGATCCCATCTTGACCTTCACTTCAAGCCTCTACTTTTACATTCTTATGAATAAGGATCTCGTTGAAGGACATAGTAGTAATTTGAAAAATCTCATGAACAAAGTTTCATGCGGTGCAAGGATTGTCGTTTGGAAATACCGCATGTGTTTGTCTTGTGCAAGATTTGTTTAACGAATCGTTCACAACTGTTAACAACCCAAATTCAGCTTGAGGTACAACTTCGAACACTTTTGTGGGCAGTGGTAATGATAGTTGAATGTTTTATGCATTTACTAATTCAACCTCCTTGAGGATAATGTCATATTTTCCATGTTTTACTTTAACTATCTCCCCATCACACTTAGATTAAGTTGTGAAAAAAGTCAAACCCTAATCTCTGCAAACATCAACATGAATTTAAGTAGTAGTTACCTCTTCAATCATGGGTGGTGTAATAGCATCAAACGAAATATTACTCATTTTCAAAGTACTAAGATCATTGGATGTTGCCGCCTTCTTTTTCTTGAGAAGTCAAATCACGTTCTTCAGTTATTGAGCAACTTATAGGGTTGACATCCTCCAATTACTATGTGAACACACAAGGTATTTCTTGCTCAAGGACACTAATTGATGGTTGACTCAACCATTCACGTATGTCTTGCGATTCGCCGACTACATATTTCAATATCTGATTGAAGTCTTCTTGGCCTTGATTTCGTTATCTTATTTCTCTTTGTGCACGTTATGTACAATCACATGAGACTAGAGATGGTGATTTCCAAAACTTCCTCTCAATTTCATTCCTTACATGAACCCAAGTTCTGATCTTGCCTTCGCCCCTCTTCTTTCTTTGATCATTCACTCCTTCCCACCTGAGAGAAGATCTCTTCTAAGATGAGATTGAAGTATCTTCCTCATCTCAAAATCAAAAAGTTTATGTTTTTTGAAAAATTGATCTGCCTTTAGCAACCATTTTGTTGATTTCATGGAACAACCATCACTATAGAACTTTCCTACCTTCTTTGGAAACTTGTGGTAATAAGGATCCATGGATTCTATGATTTCTTCATATACAAGTGTTTAGATAGTTTGGAATTTAAGAAAATACCAAAACAAGCTATGATTACCGATTTTATGTAGATTTGCTGCCAAACTCTCACACACTCAAAGGGTTAGTGTTTGGAGTTTATGATTTATGTGACAAATATTAAAGAGAAGAACTAAAGATATGAACTTTAGTTCCATTTTCCTCTCCCAAACCGACCTAAAGAACTAGTTCCCAACCTCTCACCAAGAACAAGGGTTTAACCTCACCTCTCATAAGCTCAACTATTTGAATCTCATGAATAGGGTTTTGTTCGCATCTCACAAACAAGAAAGGTTGTTCACAAAGAACATTTTTGTGACTATCTAACACATTAGTCTTATTAAATGACAAAGAAGCGTAAATAGGCTAAAACAATCAGTAGATAACTCCCAAACAGGTCCTAAGAGGCCTAGGAAAGGGAAAACAAATGCATAAGGAAAGTGAAAGAGTCCTATCGTGCAAAAGAGTCCTATCGTGCAAAGAGTCCTATCGTGCAAAGAGTCCTATGCGCTTCTACTACCTAGAAATATGAACTAAGGCTCAGAACTGAACTGGGAAAGCAATAACTAATATCTAGATTTTCTAATTTAAGTACGAAAGAAAATAAATGGATACTCCAACCTTAACTAAGTCGGATAAGGTCAAACCTTTTTCAAGATTCAATCTGGTAAATCACTAAACGCTTATCGTGTTTTAGCCACTCTTATGGGGAACGGTTCTTTGGACATACTTTGAGTTGCCATTGATGCCACTCATGTCAAGCGTTGAATAGGAAATGCAACTGCAATCGAAATTCTTATTATTTTCAAGTCGAGTATGGTACATGATCCATATTATTGATATCTTATCAAATTATTATCTAACTTCCGAAATTTGTTTTATTTTGTTTGTCAAAAGAAAGAGAAATATGCTTAAAACGCTAACGATCGTTTAATGGTGGTAAATATGAATAACATTTACAACCTCAAATCTAATTATTTGAATGATTAGTCTCATTTAAATAATCAAATTTTTTGATATATAACTAGAACATAATGAAATTAAAAAAACTAAGTTCGATTGGTTGGACAATTGAAAGAGAAATGTGCTTAAAACGCTAACGATTATGAAAAAGCGTTAATATAAACAAATATTATAACCGCATTTCTTATCATTTGGAAGACGACTATGATTGAAATCATTAAAAGTTTTGATATCTATTTACAATAAGATACAATTTTCCAAATAAATTTCAATTGGTTTAGAAATAGGAAGAGAAATATGCTTAAAATGCTGTCGATAGTTAAAAAGCGTTAAACATGAAAAACAATCGCGACTGCAAATCTAATTATCTGAAAGCCAAGTATGATTCAAGTAATCAATATTGTTTATATTAAATCATAAAATAATCCAAATTAAAAATAAGTTTCAAATGGTTTGTTAATTGAAAGAGAAATAGGCTCTACGCGATAATGATCGTTTAATACCGTTAAATATGAACAATAATCCAAATCGCAAGTATTATTATTTGAATGTCTAGGATTATTTAAATAATTGATTGGTGAACCATCACATGATTAATTTTTTAAAAAATAGTTTCCATTGATTCATGAATTGAAAGAGGAATATGCTTAACACGCGAACGATCGTTAAAAAGCGTTAAATATGAACACCAATTAAATCTGCAATTCGTAATATTTCAAACCCAAGTATGATTAAAATAATGAATGTTGTTGATAACTAAATAGAAAAAGATACAATTTTTACAAAAGAATTTCAATCGGTTTTTCAATTGTAAGAGAAATACGCTTAAAACGATTTCGATGTTCACAAATAGCTAAACATGAATAGCAATTGCAACCGCAGTTCTTGTTACTTTAAAATCGATTATGAATGAAATTATAAAAGTTTTTGATATCAAACCAGAACATGATCCAATTTGAAAAAATAGTTTCAATTCCTTTGCCAATTGAAAGAGGAATACGCTTACGATGCTAACGATAGTTAAAAAGCGTTAAATATGAAAAGTGGTTGCATCCGTAATTCTTTTCATTCGAAATCCAAATATGAGTAAAATGATCAATATTATTAGTATACAACTGGAAATTATTCCCATTTTAAAAATTAGCTTCAATGTGTTCGTTAATTGAAAGAGAAATATGCTGAAAATGCTATCGATCGTTACATAGCGTAAAATGTGAAAAGCAATTGTGAAAAAAATTATAATTATATTCAAGCCAAGTATGATTTAAATTATGCATGTTATTCATATATAATCAAAATATAGTCTATTTTCCAAAATTTATTTCAATTGGTTCGTCAATAGAAAAATAAATTAGCTTAAAACGGTAATGATAGTTTGATAGCGGCAAATATGAACATCATTTGCCACCTCAATTCTTATTATTTGAAAAATTTCTATGATTCAAATCTTCAAATTACTTATATCTAACCAGAACATGATGGAATTTTAAAAAGATTTTTCAATTGGTTCATTGATTGAATGAGAAATAGGCTTCAAATGGTAATGGTCATTTAGTAGCGTTGAATATGAACAGCATTGGCAACCTCAATTCTTATTATTGAAGGACTAGCATGATTTAAATCATCAAATAGCTTATATCTAACCAGAACATCATGAAATTATAAAAGTAGGTTCGATTGGTTTCGCAAATGAAAGAGCAAGACGCTTAGAACAATGATAATTATTAAAAGAGCGTTATTCTTATCATTTGAAAGTTGAGTTTGATTGATACTGTTGATAGCTACCTATAATTTGATCCAGTTTTACACAATTATTTCAATGGGTTGAGAAATTAAAAGAGAAACAGGCTTAAGACGCTATCGATGGTTAAAAAGCGTTAGATAAGGCGACAATTGCAGCAACAATCCTTTTTATTTGAAAGCCTAGTATGATTGTAGTAATCAATATTGTTTATAGTAAACCATCACATGATCCATATCTAAAAAATAATTTCAATTGGTTAATTCATTTTATGGGAAATAAGCTTCAAACGCTAACGATCTTTAAATATGGTAAATATGAACACCAATTTGTGTTCATATTTAACGCTTCTTACCAATTGTTAGCGTTTTAAGCCTATTATTATTTCAATTGACGAATCAATTGAAGCAATTTTCAGAATTAGATCATGTTTGGGTTAGATACCATCAATTTTGATGATTTCAATCGTACTCGACTTTTGGGTAAAATGAATAACGGTTGCAATTGCCTTTCATGTTTAACGCTTTTTACTGATCGTTATTGTTTTAAGCGTATTTCTCTTTCAATTGCGAAAAATTATAACTTCTTATTATAATAGGATCAAGTTATGGTTAGAATTAAAAAATATTGATGATTTCAATCATACTAGGCTTTCAAATAACTAGAATTGCGGTTGCAATTGCTTTTCATATTTAACGCTTTTTAACGATCGTTAGCGTTTAAGCCTATTTGTCTTTCAGTTGACGAACCAACTGCAATCATTCATTGAAATAAAAAAAAAGTTTCATTATCTACCACCAATATTTATCAAATTTAAACACATACGGCTTTTAAGTTAAGAGAATTGCAAATGCAATGTTTGTTCATATTTAACGCTTATTAACGATCGGTTGCATTTCAAGTGTATTTCTTTCTAAATTGAATACACCATTGAAACTATTTTACAAAAAGCGAATAATTTCAGGTAAGATACCAACAAAATTGATCATTCCGATAAAACCTGGATTTACGACAAAAAGAATTTTTGTAGCAATTGCTTTTCATATTTAATGCGTTTTGATAATCAGTAGCGTTATGAGCGTATTTCTATTTCCATTGGGAAAAAAATTGAAAAAAAAAATTTCAAAGTTATATCATGTTCTTGTTAGATATAACCAATTTTGATGATTTCTATTCGGGTTTCAAGTCAGACGAATTGCGGTTGCAATCGCTGTTCATATTTAACGTTTTTTCACGATTGACAATGTCTTAAGCCTATTTCTTTTTGAAAAAAAAAACCAATTGAAATCTCTTTGTAAAATTAGATCTTGTTCTGGTTAGTTAAAATTGATTGCTTTGATAATTCTCGGCTTTCATGTATTTGAAATCGCTGTTGCAATTGGTGTTCATATTTGACGCGTTTTAATGATCGTTAGCATTTTAAGCGTATTTCTCTTACAATTGATGAACAATTGAAACTATTCCATCATGTTCTGGTAATATTTTAACATTTAATGTTATTGTAATCATCGTAGGGTTTCAAACAATAATACTTACGGGTGTAATAAATGTTCATATTTAAGGGCATAAAACGATAGTGAGCGTTTTAAGCCTCTTTCTCTTTCAATTGACGAACCAATAGAATCTAATTTTAAAATTGGAACATGTTTTGAAAAGTTACCAAGAATATTGACCATTTCAATCAAACTCTATTTTCAAATAATAGGAATTACAATGCAATTGCTTTTCATAATTAACGCTGTTTAACGATACTCATCCTTTTAATCCTATTTCTTAATCAGCTGACAAACTAATTAAACTTACATTTTTGAAATTGGAAAATTTTTTATTTGATATCAAAAATATTGATCATATAAGTCATACTCTCCTTTAAAATAACTAGTATTTGAGGTTAATTGTTGTTCATATTTACTGCTTTTTCATGATCATAACATATTAAGTGTATTTCTCTTTCAATTGACAAACCTATTGAAACTCCTTTTTGAAAAATGGAACATGCACTAGTTAGATGCAACCAATACTGATCAATTAAATCATACAGGGCTTT